>JAQBSW010005755.1:45000-54686 GCA_029291075.1 Eudiplozoon nipponicum | reverse complement strand
TTGATTATAATAATACTGAAGACTGCAGGGTATCTTTATTTCCAATATCGTTTTGGTTTGCAGATAATTTGGCCACAATAGTGTTGTTTAGACGTCTAGGTTACCACATTTCTGTGGTTACCTAGATCCACCTTATCATAAAACACAACTAATTTTTCTTTAAAAATATTTTTTATTTAAATAAAAAAAATTATTTGTCCTACTGTTTATTCTCATGGTAATATTTTAATGACGAATTAGTTATCAAGGGCTGTTGTATTACCATTAATGATGATGATGATTATAAGGGCGATGAGGATATCATTGCAGATCACACTTTGTATGATAAAATAATGGCAATCCTATTGAAAATAGTAACTAGGACTTAAACTGCAACAGCGGTAGAATATGAATGAATGGTACGGGAAGAAGCCTTTGCATAGTTTTAAATCTACTGAGTGGAAGGATAGTGTTCCACGATGGCAGAATGGCCTAATTACGAAGCTACAAACTTAAATTTACTATACCTGCCTGCCAATGACACTTTCGCGATTTAACTTACACGAGGCTACATTGGCGAGTTAATATTTCGTAGTAATCAATGGATACATTTGAAAGAAGCTCATAATGGTTGTCCTGATTTATCCAACAAAAGCAAGATGAGAGCCCAACAAATGGAATTACTTTAAAGCGAATAGGTTGAAAATCTGAAGGCGACATCTAACTATGATATGTAGAAAGGATAACGTAGCACAGGAACCCGATCTGAAATATGTCACTTCACAAAAAGCTAATTTCAAGAGTTTGAGCTTTAGTGTGTAAATCAGTTCATCTGGTTGGAGACTGCTTCTTTATGGACGCTGGCTTTGATATTGTTCTGGCGAAATGTTGAAAAATATTATGCAATATCTATAGCCGTTTATTCGTAGGCATATATCACATTTAACATTTGGCTGTAACTTGACAAGAATATATTAAGAAGTTTGGATTAAATCATCTTAACAGCCTTTCTCTTCCTTTTGATATTTTCCTACCGGATGCATTGATATAATTGATGTTAAAAGTAAAATAAAAAAACACAAAAAGATCACTTTGGTATATCGATTGATAACCTACTTCAATTAGCTTTAACGTTTATGAATGTGCTCTGCAATTTTATAAACAGAAATTCGAAGGTTGTGAAAATACCAATCGATATTCTAACAATAGTAGCTAAACCGTTGCCAAAGGTAAGTATGCCAACGTTCGCCAATGATTATAGACTAATTTCTATTATCCATTCGTATTTGAAGATAATAGAACGATTGATACTAGATCATTTAGCATGTATTTTGCCGGTTGATTTTGATATAAGTCAACATGGCTTTACGAAAGGTAGAGACAATTACTAATATGCTTTCTATGTGGAAACGTAATTACACTAGATGAGAAAAAGTTAGGTGCATTAATTGTACTTATTAATATCTCAAAAGCTTCTGACTCTATATCTTTTGATGCTATTTAGAAAGCGATTAATTTATTGAATATTGATCCGAATATTTTTAGAATACTCAGATACTATTTATATAATCGAAGAATGAGTATTCAAGTAAATGATTTGAGATCAAAATCGCAAAAAGCAACAAGTGGAATTCCACAAGGATCGAGTTGGAGGCCAATTTTATTTAAAATTGTATTTGCACAAATGGAAACTAAGATCCTTAACGGTGGAGTTTGCAACTTTGCTGATGATTTAAAAATAGTCTTTCCAATTGATCCGAAAAATGTTGACTTTTCCAAAAATGATGTGACTCTGGATTTGTATGACCTAAGTAGGCATTTGAAAACAATAAAACATTAAAAAGACGAGAGATTTAAAAATAGGTAGTAGAATAAAATTTAACTATGTTTATTTTCATGATTCTGTGATTAATGATGTTTTTTTAGATCAAATTTCAGCAAGAAATTAAGGATATAGGCATAGCTATTCAATGCACAGCTTCTGCTGAGAGCCATATTGAAAGGATAGTAAGCGGTACTAAGAACAGGTGGGCACTAATAAACAGAAATATTTTATCAAAAGATATAAAATTACAAATGTAACTAATTTAGATTAGACCTATACTAGAATATGCTGCCGCTACTTGGAATCCATTAAAAAGGGGAATGTCAAATAAGCTAGAAGTTGTACAAAGAAAAGTTGTGTAACAAATTAGCCCTGACTCCTGCACTATATACGTCAGTAGATTACAGTTTGCATCAATGCAAAATTTATGGTTTCGGAGGATGTGTTATTGCATAAAAGTTTTCCATTTGAACCTGTTGACTGGTGCCTACGTGAATCCAATAAGAGATTTATGAAGTCGGAACTAGATCTGGACATTTAGCGATCTCTCCTCCTTTGGTGGGAATTATTGCGGGGAAGTCATAATTTTTTGAAAATCTATAAAATTTACAATCAATTGCCAAAGTGGCTTAGAGAAACGCCTCCATCTAAGAAGTCTTTTAAATTTTTATCTACTGAACTAGAAAAAGTCTACAATCCTACTAATAATTTTAATTTTGATTATGACAATATTTTCTCGTGATTGAATAAAAGACGAATAATTTTGATCAACAACATACCTTGTTGAAATTTTTATTTCCACATTCTTTATTATTAAATTGAAATGTTATGCACTATATCATCATTTTAGTCAGCACTACAAATAATCAGTTGCTAGTCATGGTTCTCATTTTTGCATAATGTTACACTCGAATTATACCTTAATTTTTCCTATTATCATGACTATGAATTTCGATAATGAATCTATATCTATTTATATAATGAATCATTGTAAAAAAGCGATTAATTAAAAAGGCCGTTTTCCTTTATCATAATAGTTGTATCAAAACTAATAAGACGTATGAAATGATATTACTGCTGAATTTTCTGATGGTGATACATCGTACATCATAACTAGAGAGATTTACTTATCTGTATGAGACTAATTGCACATATTTATGTGATGTTATATCTTTTATATATTGTTCATTTTATGAATTTATTATCTATTTGATTTAATATATGTGGTTTGAATCAAAATAAAGATATTCTATTCTATTTCTCACCCAGGTAATAAGGCGACCGGTAAATTAATTACAGATCGTTTCTGAGGTCCTAGAATCCGGCAGAACGCTAAGCGATGTTACTCCGATTGTGCTATATGCCAAAAGAGAAAAATCAACCAACACACTCATTATAAAGTGTTGATGTATATTGCGCAGTGCTGTCCTTCTTGTTTGTTGTCATTCCGCAATTTTCTTGTGCGGGACAATTGATCGCACACGTAGATCGGTAAAATCTTCAATTCTTTACATTTCTATGTGAACTTCAAGAGTTTGAACATTAGTGTGTAAATCGGTTCATCTGGTTTATGAACGCAGGCTTTGACATTGTTCTGGCCAAATTTTGAAAAATATTATGCAATATCTATGGCCAGTTATTCGTAGACCAATATCACATTTGGCATTTAGCTGTAACTTGACAAGGATATATTAAAAGCTTTGGATTTAATATCGTTAATAACATCATCTTAACAGCCTTTCTCTTCCATTTGATGTTTTCTTACCTTAAACTATTAGTTGAGTCAATAAACACCATGTCCAGTCATAAGAACCAGGATAAAATTTATTAAAAAAACATTGGCTTGGCGGGCGGCGACAATGGTTATTTAAATCAAGGTCGCAAATTTGATGCAAACAAAAGTCCTATTATGTAAATACATTTGTCAATATAAACTAAGCATCGTATAATGTATAAAAGCAATTGATCCAGGAGATCGGTTTCGTTCTTATTTAGGACTTCACGTACTATCCAGAATTTACCACGAACAGGGCTCGAACCTGGGCACATCTGCTTCGGGATCTGGTTCTCTAAGCGCTGAGCCACCCTGCCGCACACCACACCACACTACACACAATTTTCAGTTACATACTAACTTATGTAACTCGGTTAGTCTTTTTTCTTTTAGGTGGAGCTCGCATGGCATCCATTTAGAGCCAAAGTTCCAACTAACCATCCAAATCTGTAATTATTGAACAGACACCACACTACATGGTGAAGTGGTATTGAAATAAGGTCTTCAGTAAAATACTGTTTGTTGCGAAGAACTAATATATATGCCAGTATGTATTAGGTGTTGCGAACCTAGTAAAAAAATAGTTCAGTTGTACCGCCCTATTATCCAACATTCTTCACCCTAATATATAGTGGTTAAAGAGCGTAATACCGGATCCTACTGATTAGTCGCCAGTAAGCACGAAACGAATGTGCATGAGATTATACTTTCCGTTCATGCTGTCTTTGATTTATCCTTCTGGTTACAACTGAAATAATTTGTTACTAGGTTCGCAACACCTAATATATACTTGCAAGGTCTTCAGTTGTTTGACTTGACATTTTTGTAGAAAATTGTGAACCTTTGTTAGGGCGTAGTACCGGCTTCAACTGATGAGTCGCCACTAACCACGTAACTCATGTGTACAAGGGATTAAATCTTTCTGTTCTTGCTGTCTTCAAGTCATATTTAAACTAATTTGCCAGTAGAATGTGTAGGTGTCGGTTTTGGCATCTTTTCAACCTGACCTTTACGAGAATTTATAACGAATTTGAGTTCGCTTCTCCGCATCTTAGTACTTTACCTTTCCGTATTTGAGTACTCAATCTGAATTGGATCTCTGTTGGTTAGTTTATAAATTTTCAAATTTGTTGTCATGCAGTCTTGACTTCAATTTGGTTTGTTGCCCTATTTCGCTTAAACGTGATTGGTAACATCTTTCCAAATACAACTATTTACATGTTAAGAGATTAACGTGTTAAATTTATTGTGTCTGATCAAACCTTTTTCTCTCTTACCATGTCCAGAATTTAAAATTATATTAATCTAACCAGATCCTCTAATTTTTCGGGTGATTTCAGTTTCACTTTAGCTATGCTTGTGGCTTCCCGCCGATTCGTTTCATGCTCTGTATCAGCTTGATTATTCTGTAAATAAAACCTCGAATGAACTTACATAGATTTTAAATTAAAATTCTATATCCATCCGACTTTCACTCATCGTCTTTCTTCAAAGTAGTCAAGTCGATTTCATTTTTGTCATTTTTTTCACTACCGATAGAATATTGGGCATACAGTTAAACAATCATTGATAGCGTGAGTGATGGCAACATTTATTTAACTCAAGTTTGCGAACTTGAAATAAATACCAATCCAATTTTATTTAACCACTCGTCGAACAACAAAGCAAAACTATCATCAGGCACACGTACTGACGCGTTTCAACCACCTACGACGGAAAACTGCCTGGCGAGGATTGAATTTCGATTTATATATGTGGGAAGCAAGATTTGATATGCGGCTCTCAACTCTGGAAGTTAGGCATACATTGTACATGACTGGGAATTTTGGCTGCACAATTTGGTTCCCTATATGTATACGGCAAAAGATGCAAAACTTTAATGTTCGTGAGGCATAGAAATAGTGCATCCGACAATTACAATCAACTACAAATTAGGCTAGACTACTAGAAGTGAGAGCCACATATCTAATTTTGCACTTCATTTATGTGTATTGCGGTTAGACCCTCGCTCGTCAATTTGCCGTTGTAGCCTGATGATAATCATGGAAGTTCGAAACGCGTTAGTACGTTTGACTGATGGTAGTTTTGCTGCTATGCAACGACTGGTTAAACACAATTTGATTAGTGTTTACTTCAAGTTCGCAAACTTGATTTAATGAATATCGTGTATCATATCTCACATTTTTCTTAGATAATCCAGGGCTGGCTGGTTAAATAAAATATAATACAGATGTTATTTATTCAGCTCCAGCTAAATGAAACGATGAATACGATGAATGTGATTAAAAACTGTTAAAGAAACCGAAATAGGTCAATTAATAAGCAAATTTATTTGTTTCATTAAATGTGTGATTATACATGACGAACAATTCAACAATTAAACTAAATATCAATAAAACACTTTTTCATGAGAATTTAATGCAAAAGTAGAATGCAAAATTCGAATTCAGTGAATAGTTTGAGTCCGCATTGTCGCATTTTACTAGTAAAAATTAGACTTCCTATAAATTTTTAAAGAAACTGCAAATATCAATCAGTATATAGTTAATTTTGTCAATGATATTCGAAATTGAGCTTTTGTGCAGCATACTGCCAATACTAACAGTCTAGTTGATCCTTTGTTGAATATAACACAAATCCAGCGAAAGATACAAGACAACAGCACATCACTGTAAAGTAAAACAGATTAAAGCCAAGCAAAAATGTATTAGTGATGAAATGGAACATAAATTTATACCATGCTTTGCCTAAGTGTACAAAATCGGAACAGTTAAAAAATTAAAGTAATAATCTGTCACAAATTTAAACGAATTATTATATGTAAAGGAAATCTACTAAAGTAGCCAGTTATTGCGATTAGCACAGTAAAACAGAAAAGATGCCTAATTATTTCGTATTTCAGCTTCCTCTAAACCTCTTTTTTACATAGTTCAAGTAAAACGACGTTCTAATCAAGCTTCCTCAATAACCGGGCGTAGTTATTTAACAAACGATCGGGTCTCATGCCCAGAGCAAAACAAATGAGCGTCCGAAAAATGCTTCAACCATTCATTTCAGTTCAGAATCAATTACGATAACCAAAACTACTCGACAAAGATTAAACAAAAGTTAACATAATTAATTGACAGCAAAGAAACCACGTATGATTAACACGAGCTTGGGACTGTCAATTTAAAAAAAAAAGAACTCCACTTTGGCATACAACACACAGTAGTTCCCAGACAAACTAGACGAACGTAAATATGTAAGCCCTGATTTATACAGGCGCCTTCGAATATACGGAAATCTGTCGCCCACATAGCAGACTCCACTGGAATCATTAATTATATGACTAAAAACCATTGTCTACACTGCGCCACATGAGACCATACAAATGCAGCTGGGAATCCGGTGTATGGACAAAATTTTTATTAAGTAAAATAAGGTAACATCGTCAGTCACTTACGTTCCCCATACATTTTGAGAGCACAATCAAATGAAATATAAAATTTGAAATAAAAAATATTTATTTAATCAGTGATTGATAACATAGAATACAATTTTAAGAGCGACGAAATGACCATCAAACATTGTTGAGTTCGATTTACCAACATTCTTTTGATGATATTGCAGACTTAATGTCATAAAACAACAACACGATTATAATCGATTGCTTTATTCTGAATCAATTTAGTTTCTAAGACAGGAGTTTACGAAGGATCCGCACGAACTAATTACCATATTTGAGTTGAGAGAATTTGTTTGAAAAAAATTGAGCAATGTGTAATCGTCAATCCCTGTTGAACTAATACAAATTTATCTATCAAGACCGCAAACTTGATTATAATAACTGATCAATAGAATTAGTAAATTGAGGAAAATTAAGAAGTACCTGTGGGAATCCGGTTTTAATAGACGTCTTCAGCCATGAAATTCAATAACCTGCTCTTTCGCTAAACGAAAACAAAAGCCTCTGGTTGCAGCACCCATATTACTAGATCAGTACAGGGTCTGAATATGCCTATCTACATTAACTAAGTGTGAAACAGAATTTGTACATTACTAATCCAACAAACCTTTCCGTTTATGTTCACTTCACTTATATTGGTTGGGTCCTTTATGCGGATTCCCTCAGAATTTATTATAATCCTGTCTTCCAGCCGAGCGTTAAATATTCCTAACTTCGCAGTCAGAGTTCAATCGTGCAGGCAATACTCTTACTAAAGAGTCCAATCCGTCAGAAGCCATTTTATTCAACTCTACATAAACTGCTTTATTTTTAATCATTTATTTATAAGAGTTTGCTTGTATAAAGCGCGTTCATTTAGTAAAAAAATACAACTATTTATTATTTTATATTCACTTTTGCGGCTTGAATGCTGCTTCCATCATTGTGCTGAATGCGTCATCTTAATTCGTGCACTTCTGCGTGGACTTTCTGTTGTATTCAATTCAAACCTAGATAGGACAATCGGTGCGTTCTTGGCCTCAAAGGTGGCTATTGCTTCAATTTAGTTTCTATCCATCAAACTGACGTACCATGGGATAACTCAAAGCTGGACGAAAGTATCAATAACAATATCAGCCAAACTTTATATGCGACGGATTAATCGGTATATCTTTATAAGCATCATGAGGCAACTAAATTCATTGGCATTATAGTGACTGATTTCCAGCAAATTTATCTAGTTATAGAAAGAAGAGGCAGCTTAGGATTCATGCCACATCCTTGGTATAAGCTTTCGGAAGCAGAACTTAGCCTAGAAAAGCAATGAGTAACGCTGTTTTAAGGAATGCCATTGACTATGATCACTGACTGATAAATATAACATTCTTCAGACGATAAAAATAGTAAAACTTGAAATATATATATATATATATATATATATATATATATATATATATATATATATATATATATATATATATATATATATATATATATATATAAGTTACCTGACCCATTAATTACTTACATATGTCAGTATAAACTAAGAATTGTATAGTGTAGAAAAAGCGATTCCTCCAGTAGACCGGTTTCGTCATCATAGTGCGATAGGGTGGCTCAGCGGTTAGAGCACCAGATCCCGAAGCAGACATGTCCAGGTTCGAGCCCTGCCCGCTGCAAATTCTGGCCAGTACATGATGAGTTCCAAATAAGATCGAAACCGGTCTACTGGATGAATTGCTTTTTCTACACTATACAATTCTTAGTTTATACTGACATATGTAAGTAATTAATGAGCCAGGTGCTTATATCAAGATCGCAAACTTGATTAAAATAATTTTTATCACCGCCCGCGCAACCAATGTTCGTTTAATTATAAAAATGTTCATTTCAATATCACTTCCCCGTGTACTGTGGTGTCTGTTCAATAATGACAGATTTTGGATGGTTAGTTGGAACTTTGAGTATAAATGGATGCCATATGAGCTCCACCTAAAGGACATATAGACTAACCAAGTTACATTGGTTAGTATTTGACTGAAAATTGTGTGAGGTGTGCGTTTAATTGTGTAATAGTTCCAGAAGAAGACCGGTTTTGTTCACTTCAAGTATTGTACAATATTTTCTACGAAGCCTGAGGCTATATCCGCTTTGCCACGTGCCGCATACTGCACTTATTTTGAAGTCCTATACAAATAGCGAATCTAAAGCAAGGCATCACAAATTCGTTACATTTTGATTGCTAAATCGATGATCATCTTAATCTACCATTCAAACGATAGAACACGACTAGAAAACGCACACAATGCGTCTAATGGAAATCCAAAAAAATGATTTCAGCTTAATTTAAAACCTTCAGCAAAATAACATTTCGGTTGATTATGTTGCGAATGCAGAATTGAGTATAAAATAATAACTATTTGTATTTTTTAATTTACTAAATAGACGCGTTTAAAAAGAGCAAACTCCTAAAAATAAAAAAGAAGGCATTTGTGTTGAGTGAAAATGTCTTCGTATGATGATTTGCCAAACTTAGCAAGAATTTTATCTGCACAAATGAACACCCAAACTGTGGAGTTGGGGATAATTAAATTTAGGCTGGATGACATTATAGTTGGAAACTTTGAAGGAATCCGCATAAACGACCCAACCAATATTGGTAAACTCAATACCAGGCGCAC
>JAQBSW010005755.1:0-40000 GCA_029291075.1 Eudiplozoon nipponicum | reverse complement strand
TAAACATTAATATATATTTGCGTTTGCGCTGTTCTCGTTTGTCAGTGTGCATATGCACTCTAACGTGCACATGAATTAATGCACGCACACATTGGTATGAATTTGTGCGCCTCTTTTCTCTGTGGTTTACGCTTATCTTAATAATTTGTTGCACGAATGTAAGATCACATGTCCAAGTAAATTTCAGCCGCGCTTATTAATTGGCCATCATTGAGACTGATAATTTAATCTATCCACTCGTTCTGAAGACTGTCAACTCGGACACTGCATTACATGAAAAATTGGCCTAACTCCACTCTTGCTCGAGGCAATCAAGCGATTAAATTTGTGCATGCTTCTGACTTCAAATTTCAATACGGCACGCGTCAACATTTGTTTAAATAACAAAAGAAATTGATTATTGAATTTCTATTAATCGTGGAGTAGTCATGGAGGTCTAATTGTGTATTGAGTGTTTTATTCCTACTGCTAATCACCGGAAAGTGCAGATATACTGTGTACGCTTTTACTAACCGATATTGATATCTGCGCGGTGTGCCAGGCAAAGGTGTTGCAATGAAATTGTGTTCACCATGAGATGTCATTTTTCATTTTACATTTTGGTCAACTTCAAATAAAGTCGGACTTTTGTTACTCGTGCTCTTTCAATCATTTGCACCTGCTCACTTGTGTGGATCCTTAATTGTGGAATTTATACCAACACTGTTCTCTTTATTTTTTGGAAAATTGTGTTCTGATAAATCAGATTTACACTCGCTAGCCAAATCGACACGACATCAGTGTTAGTTCTAATATGGGAAAAGGAATTTAAGCTGTTTACACGGTGGATTCGAACGCGAGAGACGAATTTTTAAAATCGCCCAACGAACAAAAAGGTATGTGGCGGATAATCACATTCCAGTGTGAGCACAGATAGCTAACTTTATTTTCAAATAGAATTTGCATTAATTTAGTATATTAATTTCAGGTTAAAATTATGCATAATTAAGCACACAATTCATGCGACAGAACTCGAAACAAGTTCTCGCCAGGTAAACATTTGACCAGGTGTAATTTTCAACCAATTTCAGGCAATTGGCGACTCACAATGTATTGCTGGACAAATTTATTTCGAAGGAACTTTTTCTTCGGCATTCAATGCAAATCTTTTTTCGTCGAATTCTACCGAAACTTCATTATGCAATGATTATTTTTTTCTGACAAATGTACGCATATAATGGGACTGGTGATTATATCAAGATCGCAACCATGATTTAATTAATTGTTATCACCACCCACGCAACCAATGTTCGTTTAATCAAATTTACTGAATGAGGCTGTTATGTCCAGCAAGGATGTACTTTTTTAAAGATTTGGAAACTCATTTTCGAGAATGTTTTTCAACTAATCATTACACATACCAAATATTGACAGTTAATAAATAAATCAATAATATATTTGTTGTGATGTGAAAAACAATACTCGTAAAGGAGTTTCGAAATATTAGAAGGTGAAATGAGGACATGACAATGTTCAAATAATTGTATAACATCTTGTCGCGCAAAGTTTTTATCTTCACACTGATCCTAATTATTTTAGGCAATATCTAGAAAACGGAAAAATCCTCGTTTACTCCACGCACTGCAAATTCACAACCTCTATTTTTCATCAGTAATAACGAACGCAAAATAGAAATTTATGTGTACACTTGTAAAGTATACATTATAAGCTTATATTGACTGAATGTAAGAACAGAATGGGCCAGGTGTTTATATCAAGTTCTCAACCTTGATTATAGTAAATGGTATTACCACCCGCGCAACCAATGTTCGTGTAAGCATATTTTGTACCTGACTGTAATTTCGACACTATATATGAACCTATTAGGGTTACCGGTAGCGTTTAGGCGTCTCAAAAGATTACCCATATAGTGCGGATTGATCCGTGTAAGCTATTCTCCGTGATACTCTCATGATGACCAATCAAGGACGAAACTCATCAGGCTGAATAAATGAAGCAAGTTTCTCTATGGATTGATGTTTATTACTAATATTCCACGCTGATTTATATAATTGTTATCATCATCGGAGCGAACAATTACTGATTAATCGAGGAGTTAAAAGATTGTCCCTGTTTCACGACTGGATCTACAGAATGTACACCTGGTGTGTAAATTTTAAACTCCTTCAAACGGGTAACTCCAGCGTATCTTTTGCCAAACTTGTGTGAAAAGTGTAAATCATGAAAATGGTCGACAGTTTAAATGAACGCAAATTGCCGTCCCACTAAAACGAATCCTGGATAGCAATGCAACCTACCAACTAGATAACGGAATGACTCATATTGAGATTTACTTCATAAGATACCAGAACTGGCAACAACGTTCGAATTCGTGACACGCGTCCAAATAAACATTTGCATTAACCAGTTTTCCATCTCGTTAACTTTTAAAATGTCTAACTCCTTCAATAGATTTGGCATTTTGGAGGAGATAATCTTTTATACAAATGTGTGCTCAGACACTTATGGAGTCAACTCTGTATAAAGTATTCCACATTTCGATTTCAAAGCCAACTCTCTCTCTCTCTCTCTATATATATATATATATATATATATATATAATTTATTGAATATAACTGATACTAACACTATGTCTATTGTGTTAGTAACCGATACCAACATAATGGATATCAATTTACGCTATAGTTAGCCGAAATTGAGAATTAAAACAATTTCTGAACACATGTTACTCCAGTAAATCAATACACTCTGGCATTGATCGATATCAGTTATCACATTTCGCGGTAAGCATGACATCATTCAATTCAATATATTACAGTTAGATATTGTTTGTTGCGAAGAACTAATATATATGCAAGTATGTATTAGGTTTTGCGAACCTAGTAACAAATTAGTTCAGTTGTGACCAGAAGGATAAACCAAAGGCAGCACGAACGGAAAGTATAATCTCATGCACATTCGTTTCGTGCTTACTGGCGACTCATCAGTAGGAGCCGGTATTACGCCCTTTAGCCACTATATATTTTGGTCAAGAATGTGAGATAATAGGACGGTACAATCTCCTAGACGAATGTGTAGACCTGCGATAGTTAAGCAAACTTCATATAAAGTCTAAAACAATGCGACTTCAAAGTCAGCTCACTATATAAAATATATACCAAGCCGGTAAAGTGTATCAACACTATGGCTATTGTGTCGGTACCCGACACCAACATTATTTTTGCTGAAAAGTTACTTGGTACCGACAATATGGTTGTCGAGTCGTTACATGGTGCCAACACAATCAATTTCAGGATAGGCTAAATTTCACTAAAATTGATAATGACAACAACTGGCGGTAGTTTGGCTATGTTCTTCGACAACTAGTTAAGTACAATCAGACTGGTGTTTACTTCAAGCTCGCGAACTTGATTTAAAGAATTGTTACCACCACCCGCCCAAACAATTATTACTAAATACTGACCAATATGTTTGTACTTTTCTTTGAATTAAGTTTGCAAGCTTAAAGTAAACACCAATCCGAGTGTATTTAACCAGACTTCGGACAAAATAGCAAAACTACCGCCAGTTGTTGTCCGACGACTGGTTAAATACAATAGGATTGGTGTTTACTTCAAGCTCGCAAACTTGATTTAAAAAATTGTTACCACCACCCGCGCAAACAATTATTGGTAAACTACCTATGAACACCTGGACTTATTTGACATTAGTTATCACATTTCGCGGTAATCATGACATCACCCATATCAATCTATATAAATTGTATATTCTTTGTTGCGGAGAATTGTTTATTAGGCTACGCGTATCTTGTAACAAATAAATCCAAACTCAATCAGAAAGATATACAAATTTAGCATAATCAAAAGGTATATCCTCATTGTACGGATGTGCTGATGTAACAAGTTTTCCGTATTGGTTGTAATTTTCGATTTGGTAAAATTGAGCCAATCTCAAAAAGCAATTGTGTTGGTATTCTTTTCCGCCACGGTATTTTTCATATTGCATACCGTTCTGGTCATATTTTTTTTACTAATTTTCTATTAGTTACGCAATACCTAAAAGTCAAATGTATTCTTTAAATCAAGTTTGCGAGCTTGAAGTTAACACCAATCCCATTGTATTTAACCAGTCGTCGAACAACATAACAAAACTACCGCCAGCCGCAACGCACTGACGCGTTTAGTCTTTCCATGATCATCATCAGAGTACGACGGCAAACTGACTATCGAGGATCAAACCGCATTGAATGTATATGGAAATCAAATTTAGATATGCGGCTCTCACCTCTAGCAGTCTCGCATACATTGAACTTGACTGGAAATTTCGGCTGCATAATTTCTATGCAGTTACGAACATTAACTGTTTTTAGCTTTCGCCACATATACATATATAGGTAATACAATTTAACAATAATTGATTGCGCGGGTAGTGGTAACAATAATATATATATAGAAAGAGTATATATATATATATATATATATATATATATATATATATAGTAGCCCTCGGTAACAAAGGATACATGATTAATAGTTTTCATTCAAATAGTTCACTGCCATAAGGCCACTGTCCGCACAGCCGTATTCCACAGGTTCTAACTTCACTGTCGTCAAAATACAAGTAATAAGATAAGTTACTATACTCAGTTTGGCTGGCTAGAAAATAAGCAGGTTTTCCTATTCTGACTGACGGTAATTTTGATTTGTTTTTGGACTGGTCAAATATAATGCGATTGGTGTTTATTTCATGCTCGCAAACCTGATTTAAAGCAATCATTGCTTACACAGTCAGATGACAATTGTTTAGCATAACAAAATGCAGATCAAGGCTCGAACCCAGGCACATCTGCTTCGGAATCTGGAGCTCTAAGCACTGAGCCACGCTGACACACGTTACACACACACACCGTTTTCAGTTATATCCTAACTAATATTGCTTGCTGAGCCTTTCTATTAGGTTGGGTCTATATGGCATCATTTTCTATCTAATACCCCTAAATAAGTCATAATTGAACTGATACCACGCTACAGAATATAATGTTATACATTGATTTAAAAATTTTGATTTAAACTCGTGTCCTATATTCGCATCAAATAAGCAAATTTGATTAAAAAAGCTTCAACTGCACGAGTGGGGATAATTATTCGTTAAATCCATTTTGCGTGCTTCAAATAAACACCAATCCAATTGCATTTCACCAGTCAATTCTTTTGGTGTCTACTTCAAGCTCACAAACTTGATTAAAATAATTGTTACCACCACCCGCGCAACCAATTTTCATTTAAGTCATAAAAACCTTATGTTGTCTTTCCTCGCTTCATTAACTGATTGATGTTACAAGTCATGATTAACAGCTGTGAAAACACCTTTGTCGCTGTTAAATAATGTTTTTCGACAGTCTTTTTAGCAGTCCTTGAAACAAGTTTGCGAGCCTCAAGTAAATACCATTCGAATTGTATTTAACCAGTCGTCGAAAAATAAAGCAAAACTACCGCCAATCGCACGCACTGACGCGTTTCGACCTTCCTTGATCATCATCAGAATACGACGGCAAACTGACTAGCGAGGATCAAACCGCATTGGAAAGCAAAATTAGACATGCGGCTCTCACCTCTAGTAGTCTTGCATACATTGAACTTGACTGGAAATATCGGCTGCACAATTTCTTTTTTTACTGGATGAATTGTCTTTACTACGTTAGGCAATTCTTAGTAAATATTGAAAATGTGTGTATGTACTGGGACTGGGGTTCACATTAAGATCGCAACCTTTATTTAAATAATATCTAATACGGGGCTGAAGACATTACCTATATGTATTAACTAGATTATGGAATTAAAATAAACCCCGACGCTTTTTATCCTTCTTAAAAAAGTCAAATTACGGCTAAAAACTTAAATGCAATTAAACAATAATTGATTGCGCGGGTAGTGGTATCAATTATTTAAATCAAGTTTGCCAGCTTGAAGTAAACACCAATCCCATTGTGTGGCGAAAGCTGCAAACGTTTAAGGTTCGTCAGTGCATAGAAGTTGTGCAGCCGACATTTCCAGTCACGTACAATGTATGCGAGACTAGAGGAGAGCTGTATATCTTTTTCCTTTTAATATATATATATAGAGAGAGATATATATATATATATATATATATATATATATATATATATATATATATATATATATGCAATGCGGTTTGATCCACGCTAATCAGTTTGCCGTCGTACTATGATAATGATTATGGAATGTCGAAGCACGTCAGCGCGTACGAATGGCGGTAGTTTTGCTTTGTAGTTCGACGAATTCTTTTATTTAAATCCAGTCTGATGTTCGATTGTAAGTTATTCTGTGTTGCTTTAATAAATAAAGGTGGGAAACGCGCTGATGCAGGTAACTATCCGTGGCATGTTTATGTAGAATGAAAAGTTAAAATCGGTGTTGGGAGTTATACCAAATCTGCGTATTTTATTGAATAATTTGTTATCCCCTACCGCGCAATTCAAAGTTATTTAAGATTTAAGATTTAACTAAAAAAAAGCCAACCAGGCTCACTTTACCTACACATGCAATGCAAAATGACGGTTATCAAAATAATGCTTCGAAAGACGAACATACCACATTTGAGTATGGTGTCAACCCTGAAGATGGGACTCGAAATGAAGTCCCGGAAATTCGAAAATAGTTTGGAAAATCTAGTTGCGACGTCATTTCCAGACAAGCAGCTGACGGAGGGCTTCAAAATGAAGGGACAAGTGAGAATCCATCAATCAAGACGAACTTCAGCTACTGCCAATCTATTTGGTACTAGTCTCGAGGATATATTGTCTGTCGTAAAATTACATCTTTTTGTGACACTCTTCAAAATAATTAACTGATGCCTTTAATATGCGAAGCATCTAGCGATTTAAACGTCAGTTTTTCTAGTCAAGTTCTACCTCTGTGATGCTTTTATTCAACAATATTTATTAGGCTAGGCTTATCTATTAACAGTTTATCTAATAATAGTCTAGACGGCTAAACTAACTTTAATATTAACTAATCAGTCGTTGATTGCGTGCACAGTGTTAACAATTGTTTAAATCAAGGTTGCTAGTCTGGCATAAACACTAATCCCATTATACATACATTTGCCCGTATGAATTAAGCATTGTATAAGGTAGCATAAACAATTTATCAAGTAGACCGGTTTCGTCTCAATTAGAAACTCTTCAGGTACTCTTCAGAATTTTGCTACGGACAGGGCTCAAGTCTGGGCGCATTCGCTTTGGAGTCTGCGATTCTCTCCGCTGCGCGAACCTTCCACATATTCAGCACAATTATCAATTGTATGCTAACTTATGATTTTGGCTAGCTTCTCCTTACTTTACTAACTTTACTTTACTGCGGCTGACTCCTTTTGGAGGATAAGCCGGCTCCAATTTCCATGGAGTTTCTTGGGAATTTGGTACAAGTGGTGTCCCCTCACCACTCGGCTTTTTGATCGAGGACGCACCTCTAGCCTTTGCACATCCAAGCGCAGTCTGCAAGGCAGCAGTAAGTTGCATGGTTGCCGGTGGCTGTTGAGAGCTCATTCGCCATTCGGAAGTACGGGGTACTGTCCAGGAGTCCATGTAATCCTGTGGCCGTTGTCCCCTTTTGTGGCGGGGAACACACGCCGCGTCATGGTGCCGTCGTCGGGCTCATGTGGTATTTTATAGGAGATCCGATTGCCGGTCGGAAATCCACCACGCCCTGGTGACACCACCGCCATTTAACCTTTGACCGCTTGCGTAGTGCGAGCTGCGTGTGTGTTGAATCGCCGCGAGTTGCTTTCGCGGGTTGTCGCTTGGCACTATCAGTTTCGCATTTCCAAGTTCGCATCCGTCTCGTCTTCGCTCAGGCTGGGTGCGGACTCGTGCCTGCCTTCCGAAGGCTTCAAATAAGCAAAACTAGAAAATGTTGACTGGTATACACCAGCCTCTGTGGAAAATAAATACTTTATTTAAATCGAGTTCGCGAGCTTGATATAAGCACCAATCACATTGCATTTAAGCAGTCGTAGAACAAGGTAAAATGACCGTCAGTCATTTTTTTTCAACTAGTTGAATACAATGAGATTGGTGTTTATATCAAGCTCGCAAACTTGATTTAAGTAATTTTTACCACCACAGGAATACACCAGTTTCTGTGGGAAATAAAAACTGTATGTAAATCAAGTTCGCGAGCTTGATATAAGCACCAATCACATTGCATTTAAGCAGTCGTAGAACAAGGTAAAATGACCGTCAGTCATTTTTTTTCAACTAGTTGAATACAATGAGATTGGTGTTTATATCAAGCTCGCAAACTTGATTTAAGTAATTTTTACCACCACAGGAATACACCAGTTTCTGTGGGAAATAAAAACTGTATGTAAATCAAGTTCGCGAGCTTGATATAAGCATCAATCCCATTGAATTTTAACCAAACGTGGAACCAGGTAAAACCTCCGTCAGTCATTTTGGACAACTATTTGAATAAAATGAGATTGGAATATCTTCTATAGTTGGCAAGCATGAGACAAACACTAATCGCATTTTTTAACTAGTCGAATACCACATTGCCAAACAATCGTTCGCCTCACATTTCGTCCTTCCAACTAACAACATGTCATTCGAGAATACCAGGATTGTCGGCTGCATATCTTGCCTCTCATATAAGCGTTTTAGTTTGATCCTCTCCGGCCGGTGTGCCATCGTGCTCCGACGTTGATCATGGAAGGTCGAAACGCGTGAGTACGTGTGGTAAACATAGATTTCCTACCGTTTGCAACCGGACAAATAAACTATGATCGGTGCTTATAGATTAAACATCTGCACAAGCCTCGTAATCATGTCAACCTGATTTGAATGCAATAGAGTGAGTTTTTTTAATCCTTGTACACACACACAAACCATATGATCTCAAATATGCAAAATTTTATTGGGTATTGCGTGCCCAGTAACAATAAGTTCAAATATGTTTAGAAGAGTGAACCAAAGACAGCACGAACAGGATGTACACATTCGTTTCGTGCTTATTGGCTACTCATCGGTGGGAGCCGGTATTACGTCCTTTACCCACTATATATTTGGGGGAAGAATGGGGTAAAATGGAACGGTACGAATATGTAAACCTGCGGTGGTGAAGCTTGATTCATATAAAGTCTTCGACAATGCGACTCCAAAGACAACACTCTATATATAATGTATATACCAAACCTGTAAAGGGTACCATCGCTATGGCTATTTTGTAATACCGGCTCCTACTGATGAGTCGCCAGTAAGCACGAAACAAATGTGCCACGAGATTACACGTTCCGTTCATGCTGTCTTTGGTTTGTCCTTCTGGTCACAACTGAACTAATCTGTTACTAGGTGCGCAACACCTAACACACAATGAGCGGTCTGTAAACAGCAGAACCACGCGTCTTTCTTTTTAAATGGGGCATGGCTTAAACGGTACAGGTAATTTCCTATATAAAACCAATCATTGGCCACAGTCATTACGAAAAAGACGTTTATGCCAATGAGGCATGAGTTTGACGCTTGTGTTGCCACTGCAAAGTCAATAAAACTATTTTGTTGGCTAAGTGAAGTGGGAGATTTGAACTGCCAAGCCTTCTCAACTTGATTGATCCACCAAAGTAGGCCTGGAGCGTAGAGTTGGCTCCAGATTACTCAATCTGAATTCTGTACCACCTCCTGGTTCCATATTAGCTTACTTTCACGGTGGCCTCGACAGATGAAACAGAAATTCATTAATGCTTGCAGCCTCGGCGTAAAATTTAATTCTCCAACTCAAAACGTGGATAATTTTGAGGGGAATGGGGCATCAATTCGGCAGTCTAAGCTCCTATTGTCGAGTTGACCAATATTGACAACATCTTAACCAAATCGATGGTTTTTCATTCAAGCCAAGATATCGTGGATTTTATCAGTTTTTGTACTATGGCTGTATTTATTCTTCCGTCAAGGCGAGCGATTTTAAAGTGCTGATTACCTCTAGAAGCCGTATTTATGCGCAAAACAATGTGACAACTTAAACGCTATTTTATGCGGTTTTGTAACTTTTAGATTGACTAAGCCCGGTTTTGAGACAGCGCTGAAGCCCAGAGGCCTATGCTCAATAATAATAGGATTTTAACAGATTTGAAAAACAATTTCACATTTATTCGTGGCCAGTAATATTGATCAGTAAATTTGATTAAATTTGGCTAGAGCATTTGCTCAAATGGCAGGGATACGGTTCACTATTTCTTTCCAATTTGCATCAGTTCAGTTGCTAAAATTGGACGGAATTCAAAGAGGAAAATTTAGCTAGCAAGAGAGGGAGAGAGAGAGTTAGAGAGAGATACTGTACAATAAAACAAAATATGTCAGAAAGCGAAAGAGCAATATATATATATATATATATATATATATATATATATATATATATATATATATAGTTAGTTATACAAAATACCCTGATATTGCACGGAATTCGTATGAAATTCCGTTATCGCCAGTGAGGGTACTGCATCAGATAACAGAGTGGATGAAAATTAAAATTTTGCGCAAATGTACGTGTCTCCACACTCGGCAATGTGTTATTGAGGCTGGGTGGAGAAGATAGCCAGGTGACGGTTCAAAATCTAGAGTGGAGCCGTGTATATGCACCACCAAATCACACAGAGAACTTACGTTTTGTCCAAACTTGTATTATGAGTAGCCGTGACTTTAAACTGTTTAGATGTAAAAACATAGCCTCAGAACATACAAAAACACATACATATTTTACATATATATATATATATATATATATATATATATATATATATATATATATATATATATAAATCCACAAAATCAATCAAGCTAAAGGTTTTCAACAGATATTCATGAAGTAAACAAACAATGATTGGCGCGGGTGGTGGTAACAAGCTTAATATATATATATATATATATATATATATATATATATATATATATATATTATATTATATATATATATCTGTGTGTGTGTATCAGTAAAACTGCCTAAGGTAGTAAAGGAAATTCATCCAATAGGTCTGATCCAAACCTATTTGGAGCTCGTCAAATACAGTATAAATTATTCTCTGAACGGGACTAAAACTACGGTACATTTACTTCGGTGTCCGAGAATCTTCCCAGTGTTATGCTGTTTGACGACTGGTTAAATACGTTGGGATTGGTTTTTACTTCAGCTCGCAAATTTGATTTACAGAAATTTTACCACCACCAACGCAAAAAATTATTATTTATTTAAATTGCCTATATATATGTTTATGATTGCCTTCAAATTGCAATCGGCATATCCAATTAAGTAAAGTGTTACGCGCTTCATATAAACACTAATCCCATTATATAAATATTCGTCAGTATAAACTAAGCATTGTGTAGCATTGCGTAGACCGGTTTCGTCTTCATTGTGAACCCAATAAGTGACGTTCAGAATTTTGCCGCGAACGAGCTGGAAACGGGGCACATTTGCTTTGCCGTCTGTGACTCTTTCTAAAAGGCGTCTCTGCTGCATACCACACACAGTTTTTAGTTATATAATAACGGATGATTTTGGGTAGAATTTTATATATATATATATATATATATATATATATAATTATACAATGTTTACATTCTACTGACTAGTGAATATATATATATATATATATATATATATATATATATATATATATATATATATATTTGTGTTTATTTGAAGCTCGCCAACTTGATTTAAATACTCGTTCTAACCTCCTGCAAAATCAATGGTTGTTTGATATATTTTTTGCGCTTAATTTCACATACTTTCGAAAAATCTTTGCGCAGATGGACTCACCTTCTTGTGGCCTTGATGGAGCCGTATCATCAGTACCGAGTCGTATAGGAATCGCGCCAATTGAGATGGGCAGAAGCGATTGCCTATTGCCGTTGACTGCATCCTCCTCGGGAGGCAAGGAAGAGCTTGACATGGAATCAGCTGGACAGCTATTCGCCGAGTTGGATGCCTACAATATGCCGTTTGCCGGCTCGTCTCAAATTCAGGACCAATCTGGGCTCCGTGGCAAATGTGATAGCAAGCCACAGGTAATAACTTGCTAATGATCTCACTCAAAACTTATCCCTTTAAACTAAACTTATATTTGCAGTATTCATATGTAATTCCAATAAGAGTTGGTTAATTTGGGTCATAAATAAGTGCACAAAATCAACCATAGAAATTTTTTCTGTAAAAATATTGTATTGTGAAAAGATAAAGTCACATTTTAATTACAGATGACATTTCAGTGACACTGTAGCTAATAACTGACCAAAAGGCAGGTCAATGTTTGCATGTAAAAAGGTTCGACCGAGGTTTCACATGCATCTCGTGCCTAACGATTACACATTTGTACGGTTTACCTTGTCTCTGTTCGGTGCACCAAGGTGTTTGCATCCACTGTCCTCCTGTGAGATGTGCTCTCCGTTGAAACAGGTTTCCGAAGCCGGAAGTCGAACTATTTAGAATAATCAGCAGGATGGTGGATGCAAACATGTTTCTTTGTAATGCTTGCTACTACTCACCGAACTCACCAGATGTTTTGTCCATACTGGTTAACACATGCCACTTTTTCACATGGAAGTTGCAAAATCAGGATAAACAAACTGTGAATATCAAACGAAGAATCAATAGCGCCATCTCCCAAATTTGTAGAGGCCCTTGGGTCACTACCAGAAGAGAGCCTCCGAGATTTTTAGGCCCGGGAAATCCATATATGCGGTTTGATCATCTAATTTGGAACACTTAAGGTCCTCTGATCTATCTTCTAAATTACATTCCCTAAGTCCGCTTACTAATTGCTCTGCATCCTCAATATTTAACAGACCAGCCATAATATTAGGATAAAATCTCTTGCAATTTATACACTATATTTAGTAGCTTACCGAGATGCACTGATATCCACAGAAAACAGAACGACACGGCGGTGACCTTGAGAACAGATATCCACGTCAATTAAAGTGGGTTTTAAATGTAGTGCCGTCTCTTACTAATGAAGAGTCGATAAGCCTAAGATTAATATTCTTGTTCTATATGAACTAATCTGTTTCTGATTATTCCATGATAAATGGTGCTACGTGTTCTTTAAGTCAAGTTTGCAAGCTTGAAGTAAACACCAATCCCATTTAATTTAACCAGTCGTCAAACAACATAGCAAAACTACTGGCACTTGCACGCCCTGGGGCGTTTCAACCTTCCATGAACATCATCAGAGTACGACAGCTAACTAACTAGCGAAGATTAAAAAAGAAATGCATATATATGGAAACAGTTAATGTTCGTGACTGTAAAGAAATTACACAGCCGACATTTCCAGTCAAGTACAATGTATGCAAGACTACTATAGGTGAGATCCGCACATCTTAATCTGCTTTCCATATATATGCAATACGGTTTGATCCTCGCTAGTCAGTTTGCCGTCGTACTCTGATGATGGTTGTGGAAGGTCGAAACGCGTCAGAACGTGCGACTGCCGGTAGTTTTGCTATGTTCTTCGACGTCTGGTTAAAACAATGAGATTTGTGTTTATTTCAAGTTCGCAATCTTGATTTAAAGAATTTTTACCACCAATTATTCGTTAATTGGTGCTATTTTTGTTGCTGGATAGATGATGCTATTTTTAAGCCAACTGAACGACTTAAAAAAACAATGCTTATCTGGAGCTCACAATTATGATTTAAATAATTTCAATTACAACGTGCGTAATCAATAATATCTTCATTTTTATAACTCATATACGTGTGGCACGAGCTACAAAATGTTTTGTTCGTGACTGCACAAATATCGAACAGCACAACTTTCCAGACAAGTACACTTTACTAAACAATCAACGATTGCTTGGTTGGTGGTAACAACTATTTAACTCAAGTTTGCGAGCTTGAAGTAAGCACCAATCAAATTGTATTTAAACTGTTGTCGACCGACAACGTGTGATGGACAGTAGTTTTGTTATGTTGTTCGACGACTCGTTAAATACAATGGGATTGGTGCTTACTTCAAGCTCGCAAACTTTATTTAAAGTTCAATTTATTCCAGACTACTAGCATGTCTGATTATTCATTCATTATGCACGCATTCTGGTTAGATCCTGCCCGGTTAATTTTCCCTTGTGTGTTGGATGATGCCTACAGAACGTCCTGACTGACTACTATGGTGTGCGACGGACTGCCTGACATTGGCTTGGTATTTATCTCAATTCCGCAAACTTTATCTAAATAATTGACAACACAATCCGAGCGATAAAAGTTGGTTCGATTGTAAACAAAGAGCGTATTCTGATGACTTAAATTTA
This sequence comes from Eudiplozoon nipponicum, assembly GCA_029291075.1. Lineage (NCBI taxonomy): Eukaryota > Metazoa > Platyhelminthes > Monogenea > Mazocraeidea > Diplozoidae > Eudiplozoon > Eudiplozoon nipponicum. Next base: position 25,675 of record JAQBSW010005755.1, on the reverse strand, counting down.
CTTTTGCACAATCAGCATAATTAACGAGATTAGCTAACCTACGTAAGTCAGAATTTGCGCAAATTCCAAATGGTGGTACAAAAATGTTCAAAGTAGACAAAAGCTGAATTTCAAAATCGGCAGATCACCTGCATTTAATCAACACCATCGGAGTAGAAATGTTGAAAATGCACTGTTTTTAAATTTTTCGAATGAATAAATCAAAATATTGAATCTCAGCGATTCGTGTTCGCGGGATGTCGCTTTGCACTTGATCAGTTTCGCAAAGATCCGATTGACCTCTCCATTTCCAAGTACGCGTCGAGTTTGTCTTCTTATTGGCTGGGTGCGGATTCGTTCCTTTCTTCCGAAGGCATCAACAGCGTCAAGAATAGATCGTAGTAGTAGTAGTAGTAGTGGTGATGATAGTAGTTGTAGTAGTAGTGGTGATGATGGTAGTGGTAGTAATAGTAGTAGTAGTAGTAGTAGTAGTGGTGGTGGTGGTGGTGGTGGTAGTAGTAGTAGTAGTAGTAGTAGTAGTAGTAGTAGCAGCAGCAGCAGCAGCAGTAGTAGTAGTAGTAGTAGTAGTAGTAGTAGTAATAGTAGTAGTAGTAGTAGTATTAGTAGTAGTAGTAGTAGTAGTAGTAGTAGTAGTAGTAGTAGTAGTAGTAGTAGTAGTAGTAGTAGTAGCAGCAGTAGTAGTAGTAATAATAATATTAGTAGTAGTAGTAGTAGTAGTAGTAGTAGTAGTAGTAGTAGTAGTAGTAGTAGTAGTAGTGAAAGAAGCAGGTCGTACAAGATAATATTCTATTATTATTAAATATATAGTTATATAACTTGCTTATCGAGAAAGATTTTATCACTATTGTAGGTAATTTTATGCATGGTTACACTATACAGGGACGGCAAAGTATTTCATGAACACACGTTTACAACTATTTTTCCGTGTTTTACTACTCGTGGAAACGTTTTGAAAAAATTGCAACATGGCAATGTAGTGGGGAATTAGGTAACCCTCTAGAAATGAGGGTTGAACGATGACAGGTATTCAAATCTAAATGTGATTATCGAACTAAATATAATGCCGATAGCGTACAAAGAGGGGAACAAATTAAAATGAAATATCTTAGACATGTTAAAAACGTAAAAGATTAAATAAACCTGATAAGGAGGATTTAGAAAAGCCACAGATATAGGTAAACGCAGTTACGGAGTGAATTCCGTGATCCGCTATTAGATCACCCGGTTAAGATAACAATAACTGTATTTTTGGTATATCTTAAATATAGCATAATATGGCAAAACCAACTTATTTAATAGACCGATTGCGTCCTTATTGGGCATTGTTCCGTAGGATCAAAGAGTACTGCAACTAGAGACTGAATCCAGCTGCATTTGTTTCATTGTAGATTCATTGTATGAATCGGAATGAAAAGACTCCGTATTCTTTTTCAGGCCGAAACAATGAGACAAAATGGTCGAATAGTTAAGCTGAGAATTTAATCTATTGTAACAATCACTTTATGCCGACAATACACAAAAGGATGATAATAAGTTTAATAACAATATTATAAACATGGCTGTAATTATTTCATTTAGTTTGATTAAATTTATAATTAAACATATGTTTGTCCGAAGTAGACAGAGTTATAATCTCCATTAATTACACAGCTAAACGTCAGGACAATAAGTTACTATTATTATCATCACTATTGTAATAATAATTTTTTTTAAATTAAAAAAAAAAAATAAAATAATAATAATAATTATTATTATTCGTTTTAAATGCTAGTCTTAATAAAGTTAATAGTACCCTTCTCATGTGCAATATGAAAAAGTAATTTTATCAGATACACTAATCTTTTCTTTCCAATATTCTACTCAGGTATCTAAAAATGATACTTGAGAATAATATGAGAAAAAAACGGTTCTTGAATCAGATAAAATATCATTTTTCCCATGGAAGGGTACTATGAATTATTATTATTATTCTCATTATTATTATTATTATTATTATTATTATTATTATTATTATTATTATTATTATTATTATTATTATTATTATTATTATTATTATTCTTATTATTATTATTAGTATTATTAGTAGTATTATTATTATTATTATTATTATTATTTATAATCTCATTATTATTATTATTATTATTATTATTATTATTATTATTATTATATTATTATTATTATTATTATTATTATTATTATTATTATTATTATTATTATTATTATTATTATTATTATTATTATTATTATTATTATTATTATGAACGCTTACATGGGTTAAAGGAATATTTGGGATGCGCCTATTTTAGTTTCTTGTTCGTTCAATTGGAAGTGTCTTGCCAATTTTTATCGTGCAGAGATTCAGTTACGACACAAGCGCAACAAACAGCTGGCAGACACCATCCAGCGACGCGTTAACCTATGGTTTAGAATCAGACGGTAGCACGAGCACTGCCAGCAAGCGTAACTCACGAGGTGACGATCCACATCATAATAGCAACGGTGAGCTTGGTCTGTCTGCGGTAATTGTAATGGGACAGCCTCCTCATTCAACCTACGACACGGCATCTGGCTACGCATTAAGCGGAATAGATGGTCAATCCGTTCTGCCAAATGGATGTGAGCCATTCATCAGTGTCGATAGTCGACCAGCTCAATCAGAAGGCTTGAACATGCACAATTCTATCGGTAGACCTGCAAATGATGCTGCAAAATTCAGCCTCGACTGTCGGAATTCCGACACAACTGGACTGAATGAAGAGTTGTTGCAAAATGAGAGGCACAAGACAAGGTCACCTATAATGGTGTTGACGATCAATAGAAGTGCGTCAACTCCACTTCAGGAGAACAATAAGAAGTCAGTGACAACACGCCAAGCTGTTCCACTTTATTCAAACGAGAATTCTCCTGGACACATCGACCAGGATGAAAAGTTCGTACCAATGAGGACACCGGAACAAGTGAGCTCCCTAAGCCAAAATCAATTTTGTTATTGTAATTCTCCATATCTGGAGACATCAAGTCCACCTAAGACATCCCGATTTGGCGCTCGCTTTCTGGAAGTACATGGACTTGGTACTCTGTACAGTTTCGGCACACTTTTTATTGATTTTACGCTACACTGTACACCGCTAAATACGAAGTTAGCTAAAATATTGATTTCATACGCACGTGCGTAGAAGACGACAACGTCCAACTGGCCCACCTAGTTTAACCGAATAATCGGCAAGCTTGGTGGCGGAGGAGTGGTTCTGGCTTCTATTTTTTATTGGCTATTATCCCCGAAGTGAAAATTTCAATTTAATTCCACATATCCTGAAACCCCTTGAATTATAATTAAACGAACATTAACTTACTTGAATGAAGATTGTTCCTCCGACTCTGGATTAATTGAAGTTACCTGATCTGCGTTTTGACTAACGCATGACTTTTATTGTTATTTACCTACTTGCTACTATGACAAACCAGTATTTGTTGCTGATATATTATGTACTCAAGGTGAATTATATTGAAATACCTTGTTGCTTATATGTTTATTCTTAGATGGATATCTATATATAGATATATATAGATATATAGAGGTATATATATATATATATATCAATAATATGAGTATAAGTAAAGGATTATTTGGCTGCTATATCTTTCCTTATCGCAGGCCCCATATTCGATATTGTCCAAGCGTTGGACTTGTTCTATATTCTATCAACAGTTTCATTACAGTTAAATACTGTTTGTTGCGGATAACTAATATATATGCAAGCATGTATTAGGTGTTGCGCACCTAGTAACAAATAAGTTCAGTTGTGACCAGAAGGATAAACCAAAGACAGCCGGTATTACACCCTTTAACCACTATATATTGCAACCTATTGCAAACAGGATGAGATTAGGTAAACCAGGAATTGAGGTTTACTGAAATATAATGGACATGGCAATTTTGTTGATACTTCTACGCGTCCGAAAGAGCAATTTATAAATCGTGTCATTACGGTTTTCTTATATTTATTCTATTAAACAGTAATTGATTGTGTGGGTGTTGGTAACAATTCTTTACATCAAGTTTGCGAGCATGAAGTAAACACCAATCCCATTGTATTTAACCAGTCGTCGAACAACGTCGACTGGCGGTAGTTTTGTTATGTTGTTCGACGACTGGTTAAATACAATGGGATTGGTGTTTACTTCAAGCTTGCAAACTTGATTTAAATAATTATACTTATTCTATTTTGATTAGAGTACACATTCATGCGTGTATAAGTTTTGTGTGTATTGGTAGTTTCGTATATACATGTGAGTACTGGGTAAGCTATTAAGGCATATGAAGAATACTTTAGGCATTAAAAAAAATATATATATATATATATATATATATATATATATATATATATATATAGCAGAATGGCTCAGTGGTAAGAGCGCAGACTCCAAGCAGACGTTTCCCAGGTTTAAAACATCATGGCTAATTTCTACAAGTACATGTGGGTTCTAATAAGGATAAAACCAGTCTACTGGATGAATTATGCTGCACTATACAATTCTAAGTTTATACCTTGATGTTAATTAATGGATCAGTCATCAATATCAAGATCGCAACTATGATTAAAAGTAATTGTTATCACCGACTGCGCTACCAATATTCGTTTATTTATTATTTGAAACATAATGCTCGAATATATAACTGGCAAAACATAATAATTAGTGGTAAAAGAATAGCCAATGAAAAAATTATCAATTCAATTTATTTTAACTACAAAAATAGAAATTCCACCAACATTTTGATTTCAGCGCACCTTGCTGGTCCAGTAACAATTGAAAGCAGTCTCAATCAGAAAGTCTAGGCATTCCTTGATAAAATTAATTCAGAAGAAAGCAAGCTGAACAAATGCATTTGCGTGTGATTGGCAGCAGATTTTTCCCCATCTTGGTGCTTATCTCAAATTCACCAACTTGATTTAAACATAACCATTAACATCAAACTAGGTAGTAAATTATTACAGAATTGATGTACACGGCGTTAAATTGGACATGACAGCATGCCCACAGTTTCGCGGTGTGATCTACTAAATGTCAACAGGAAACGATAAAACAAGTATGTATTAGGTTTTGTGAACCTAGTAACAAATTAGTTCAGTTGTGACCAGAAGGATAAACCAAAGGCAGCATGAACGGAAAGTACAATCTCATGCACATTCGTTTCGTGCTTACTGGCGACTCATCAGTAGGAGCCGGTATTACGCCCTTTAACCACTATATATTTGGTAGAAGAATGTGGAATAATAGGACGGTACAATCTCCTAGACGAATGTGTAAACCTGTAATAGTGAAGCTAACATAATCTAAAGTCAACGACAATACGACTTCAATGCTAACTCACACTATATAATATATATACCGAGTCTGTAAAGGATACTAACACTATGGCTATTGTGTTAGTAACCGATACTTTTTTGAAATCGATGAGTACCAGATACTAACACTATGGTTTCCGAGTCGGTACATGATACCAACCTGATGGATATAAATTTATGCTAAAGTTCACCCAAATTGAGAATTACAACAATTTCCGAACACCTGTTACTCCAGTTAAACCATACACTCTGGCCTTCATCGATATCAGTTATCACATTTCGCGGTAAGCATGACATCATTCAATTCAATATATTACAGTTAAATACTGTTTGTTGCGAAGAACTAATATATATGCAAGTATGTATTAGGTTTCGTGAACCTAGTAACAAATTAGTTCAGTTGTGACCAGAAGGATAAACCAAAGGCAGCATGAACGGAAACCATAGTGTTAGTATCCGGTACTCATCGATTTCGAAAAAGGTATCAGTTACTAACACAATAGCCATATTTTTAGTATCCTTTACAGACTCGGTATATATATTATATAGTGTGAGTTAGCATTGAAGTCGCATTGTCGTTGACTTTGAGATGATGTTAGCTTCACTATTACAGGTTTACACATTCGTCTAGGAGATTGTACCATCCTATTATTCCACATTCTTCTACCAAATATATAGTGGTTAAAGGGCGTAATACCGGCTCCTACTGATGAGTCGCCATTAAGCACGAAACGAATGTGCATGAGATTATACTTTCCGTTCATGCTGACTTTGGTTTATCCTTCTGGTCACAACTGAACTAATTTGTTAATAGTTTCGCAAAACCTAATACATACTTGCGTATATATTAGTTCTTCGCAACAAACAGTATTTAACTGTAATAATTGTTATTTTGATGTTTTTGATATCAAACTTCAGCAAGAAAGTAAGGATTTAGGCAAAACTATTCAATGTACAGCTTCTGCTGAGAGACATTGAAAGGATAGTAGGCAGTGCCAAGAACAGATGGGCACTAATAAATAGAAATATCTTATCGAACGATATAAAATTAGAAATCTACATAATTTGGATTAACGATAAAACAAGTCGAGCAATGCGAATATTCCCTGAAATGTGTTCAACCAGAAATTTTACTAAATTGATGCCTAAATTTGTGTTAACGGTAGACAAAATTGCATTGAATAGAAAATTTCTGTCAAAAATAAAATCCTCTACAAATTAGTATAAGCAATTCAAACAAATTCAGCAGAGTACGGCGATGCCAAATCTTATGGTAATCGAAGAGCACGCCTATTCTTGTTGAATACTTCGTAAGTTTGAATGGAAGCTGTCTTTTGCGCTATGCGAATAACAGGCAACAACAGCGTTTAACTTTGAGCAAAGAAAATTTGAGCTACTGAAGTGAAATCCGGCATGCCTTCAGTCAGTAAGGCTGCCTCGAAATCGGGAAAGAATTACTTTAAATCGCCTTCTTCAAAACCGTCCAAGGACTCGACAGAATTACAATTATTTTGAATTTAGGCTGAATATACCCTTTTAAAGTTAACTTTTGATGCGATTAAACGAGAATTGGTTGCGCGGAAGGGGTTATTAATAATATTTACCATAATCAGCGCTGTGAACCTGAATCATTAAGTACATCATCTTTACATAAATGTTCATTTCAATACCACTTCCTCATATCGTGGGTGTCTGTTCAGTAATGACAAATATGCGGATGTTTAGTTGGAACTTTGGGTCTAAATGGATGTCATACCAGCTGCTCCTAAAATGGAAAGAACTAACCGAGTTCCATTTTTCAGTATATGCACTGTGCGGCAGAGTTGCTTAATGATTAGAGCACCAGATCGCGAAACAGACGTGCCCAAGTTCGAGTTCTGTCCGCGGAAAATTCTGGCCACTACGTCACGAGTGCCCAATAAGAATGAAAACGGTCTACTGGATGAATTGCCTTTCCTACACTATACAATTTTGATAAGATTGTTTATCAACTCGTATATAATTAAACGAACATTGGTTGCGCGGGTGGTGATAACAATTATTATAATCAAGGTTGCGGTCTTGATATAAACACCTGACCGATTAATTGCTTACATATGTCAGTAGAAACTGAGAATTGTATAGTTTAGAAAAGGCAATTTATCCAGTAGACCGATTTCGTCCTCATTGGGAACTCGTCATGTACTGGCCAGAATTTGCCACGGACAGGACTCGAACCTGGGCACGTCTGCTTCGGAATCTAGTGCTCTAACCACTGACCCATCCTGCCGCACACTACACTGTCAACTCGTACACTGAGAAATTTTATTTGCGTACAAATTTCCTGAATGCCACTTGAGTTTAACAAAAAAAAGTCTGCTCAGCTATCATTTGAGCCAAACGAAATGCTTTTTTGCCTGAGTTACACGTATTTATTTTAAAATTAACCTAAAACGTGTAGTTTTCCGGCAGATGCTTTTTACGATTAAAATCCGTTTCCATGTCTTTTCGTGTTTTAAGGCTATTCGTAATAAACAAAATGTCGCTTCTTTAATTATTTTTCCTTCTCTTCTTAGAATTTTTCAATAAAATCGACGAGTGGCAATGAAACTGCTCTGGTGCCTGTTTCTAAGCCTAATCTCTTGAACAGCCGTCCGGCACCATTGGACAACACACTCACGTTGGGCTATCACCGGAGAATGCCAGACCTAGCTGACGCAGGCCCAGGATTTGACCATGCCAACAGTGAAGACGTCATGTCGCTCTACTCGCATCATTATCAGTTTGCAGCCATGCAAAAGGGTAATCCACTCATTTTTAAAAGAAACGTGTTGCACGACAGGGAATAGATTAATTACCTTTTCCGTGAGGTGCGACACCAGGTGTTTGCTTCCACACTGTCTTCCTGGTTATTCCAGATAATTCGACTACTTATCTGATCTGCGTTTTGACTAAAGCTGCGTTAGTCAAAACGCAGATCAGGTAATTTCAATTAATCCAGGTGCGCATAAACACAACTCCTTTAAAAAATTCGACTACTTGTTTTCTGAATTATTTTTCAACGGAATTTTTCACTTGACATGTTTACTGTCGAACTTTTTGTGCGATGTGAATAGAAGACTTCAGAAAGGAGATTTCGAAATATCTGGAATAACCAGGTGGACGGTGGATCCAGACGCTTGACTTCGTACCACAGGGTAAAGGTAATCCACTCACCTTTATTGGTGAAAATATATTTTAAGGACGAATAAGACCACTATAAAAGCATAACTTACGTGTAATATATTCTATGCAATTTCACTGTCCATCTGCTAAACTTCAATCATATTTTCTGTACGTGTGTACTATCAATTAGTCAATTTAAAATGTGTAATTAATCAACAAATCATCTATCAGATACTTCGGACAACATGCAGAGATCACCAACTTTGTATACCTTACCAGTAGGCAGTACACGCGTATAAATTTACTGTAGGCCTAAAGTAGAAACTCGGAATTAACTAGAAAATTGTTAAGTTCAGTTTTAGAGCTATCGATGAGCTCAAATACGATATTTTATATTGCCAATCTATTTATATAATAACCAGTCTACTTTCATTTACGAATGAAAAAGTCGAATTACTTGCCCCATTAAGCACATAACTTTGTCATCAGAAACTAAGCATTGCATAATTTAGAAAAGGCTATTCGTCCAGGAGACCTGTTTCGCCTTTATTAGGAAGCCTTCACGTACTATCAAGATTTTGCCGAGGACATGGCTCGAACCTGGGCACGTCTGCTTCGATTCTGAAGCAGATGTGCCCAGGTTCGAACCCCGTCTGCGGCAAATTCTGAACAGTAAGTGATGAGTTCTCAATAAGCCTAAAACCGGTTTACTGAATGAATTGCCTTTTCAAGACTATAAATTGCTTAGTTTATACTGATAAGTATATGCACATAAAGAGTTAAGTGTTTATATCAGGATCGCAGCCTTTAATATAGTAATTTTTATCACCGCCCGCGCAACTGCTGTTCGTTTAATTGAATATGTCGAATTCTCGTTTATAATAAATAGCCCATTAACGGTTTCGAAGTTAAGACAAGCATTAGTTCAGGCAAGGTGGTAACGCGAAAATGTGAATAAACCATGCTAGCAATGTGTACTGACTAGTAAGCCTTGTTGAACACCAGAAGTTTGGAAATTTATACTCAGCAATTTTGATTGAGACAATGTGGTTAACTCAGTTTCTACCGAGATTTTCACATTTAATAGACATGAAAACACTATATGCATGGGGTAAGCTATGCCAATCACTGAAACATGCTTGGTGCATTACTCGGAGATCTAAATGAAAAAGAACTCATTCTGGTACACTTTTGCAAGTCCAAAGTGTCGCCGAGACAGCTGAGTTAATCGCCGTCTGGAAAGTTTTGCAAGCTGATGCATTCGATCAACGTCATCTGAGCGTCCGAATAACCTGGTAGAAAGTGAAAGGTACAAGTCGACTAAATATTTCTGACCCTCATTTATCTAGAGACATTTGGTCTAGCGACCTCTGCAGAAATCCACTGACGTAAAACCCAGTGCAGAAGTCTGTCTAATTCCGCTTTATCGGTATGGGCTCTTCTGCAATTCACTATGCATGAGACTATCTCCATTTGTGTGTGCATGAATTTATATAAAACGAGATCGCGTCATGTTCTAAACAAATCATGTTCCTGGAAGCCGTAGACAGCAGGCGGTCGCCTGAAAAGTAATTTGCGAAAATCATTTTCGTGTACTGGTCTGCAACACTATTCACTGTATTGGTGGAATGAAATATAGCAAAATAAACAAATAATCAACTATGGTGGTCGTAACAAGCCCTCTCATGCTCCGATGTCGCATTTGCGACCAATCTTGTTGGACAGGTGCACCAGTCATCGCCGAAAGGAGGAAAATGTTCATGAAGCAGGTACCATCTACAACGTCGAGGCCAAAATAGTTCTGGCTATGTGTAAAGCTGACTGTACAATTGTTTTAATTCACTTACGTTCCGTAGATATCACCGTTCATTTGTTTCACCTGACCGATGATAGATTTGGTCGGGGACGTAGTGCCGGCTTCTCCTGGTGAGTATCCGATACGCAAAAGATGCACGCGCAAATTCTTTTGCGATACATATTCATATTAATCTGGGCCTATCCTCATTAACTACATACAACAATGTAACCATAATTATGGTATTGCAAATTTGGCGCCGAAACCTCACCACACAACCAAAATTACATCGTGCATCATTTCGAGTGGTCCGTAGGAATGATGTGGATATCTTCGGAGTGTGGCCTCGAATCAGCACCCAAACACCACGTAGACAAATCTATCATATCTTTAGGGACCTGAGAGTGCAAATCTACCACCCGCGAAAGAAAATCGTGGATATGTAAAATGTGATGATCAAACTGTGCAACAATGAACAGCAACTACGAATAGCCATTTAAATATTGGCTAGAAAACAAGTTTTGCGTGAGTGTAGCAACACAAAAAACAAATTTCGATTTTTGAAGTGACTATTATTTGAAAATGAGGCTTCAGATTAGTAATTTGTTAATGCTGAACGTCACTTGACCGGTCTAGAGAGGCGACCTGGCCATTTTAGTCTGGCTGGCCCTAGCCCTATTACATCTTCACGTGCGGCTGTGAATTTTGAGCAGGTCAAAAGAGTTCACAAAATGTGTATCGTGACAAAATTATCTTCGGTGTCTATCAGCAGGAGTTTTACGAACTACCATAAAGTTCTGCTGCTTCGTGAATTCCGTGGTGTTTTCTGACGCTAGTAGACATAAGTACACGAAAATGGGTTGCGCAGGCGGTGAAAACACCTGACCCATTAAGTACATACATTTGTCAGTATAAACAAAGAATTGTATTGTGTAGAAAAGGCAATACATCCAGTAGACCGGTTTCGTCCTTATTTGGAACTCATTGCGTACTGGCCAGAATTTGATGTGGACCAGACTCGAACCTGGGCACCTCTGCTTCGGAATCTGGTGCTCTAAAAATCTGAGCCACCCTGCCACACACTATCCACACTTTTCAGTTATATACTAACTAATGTAATTCGGTTGGACTTTATTCTTTTAGTTGAAGCTCATATGGCATTCATTTGGAACCGAAATTCAAACTAACCATCCCCAATCTGTCATTACTGATCAGACACTACACTACACTACATGGGGAAGTGGTATTGAAATGAACATTTATATAATTAAACGAACATTGGTTGCGCGGGTGGTGATACCAATTATTATAATCAAGGCTGCGGTCTTGATATAAACTCCTGACCTATTAATTAATTAAATATGTCAGTATAAACTAAGAATTGTATAGTGTAGAAAAGGCAATTCATCCAGTAGACCGGTTTCGTCCTTATTGGGAACTCATCAAGTACTGGCCAGAATTTGCCGCGGACAGGATTCGAACCTGGGCATGTCTGCTTCGGAATCTGGTGCTCAAACTACTGAGCCATCCTGCCGCACACTACACTACACACAATTTTCAGTTATATACTAACTAATGTAATTCGGTTGGACTTTATTCTTTTAGTTGAAGCTCATATGGCATCCATTTGGAACCGAAATTCCAGCTAACCATCCCCAATCTGTCAATTACTGAACAGACACCACATTAGATGTAGAAGTGGCTTTGAAATGAACATTTATATAATTAAACGAACATTGTTTGCGCGGGCGGTGGCAACATTTGGTATAATTGAAGTTGCGAACTTGATATGTAATTGTGTAGTGTGCGGCAGGATGGCTCAGTGGTTAGAGCACCAAATTCCGAAGCAGACGTGCCCAGGTTCGAACCCTGTCCACGGCAAATTCTAGCCAGTAAATGATGAGTTCCCAATAAGGACGAAACTGTTCTACTGGATGAATTGCCTTTTATGCACTATACCATTCTTAGTTTATACTGACTACATGTAAGTAATTAATGGGTCAGGTGTTTATATCAAGTTCGCAACTTTGATTATAGTCAATGTTGTCACTAAATAAGGTTGCGATTCGTAGAAAAGCAATCAATAGGAATAACCTCAAGGAACAAAACGATTGGAATTAGGCCTGTGTTAGTACCAACACAGACCCTGTAGTCTTGATAAATCCAGTTCTGCTATTTTGCATTCTTTTTCATAAAACGACTTCTTTATAACCTCCAGAAACCTGAACTGTGTCCGGTAAAACAGTCGGACATTCTATTTTGCAGATCAAAGTGTATTAGAACAGGAAATTCACGAAATAATATCTATGCTCTAATTTGCACATTAGTAGAGATTTATCGACCGTACGCGCATATTCTGTTTGTATATTCCTGACCGGTTGGTGAAGGTTTTCAATTAAAGTTCAAATGTCGACCAGTAAAAATTCAGCTAATTAAAATACAGGTTAGCTAGGTTGTATTCTATGTCTCTTACGAGTCTGAATTTTCAGAATGCAGCGTTTCATTGACAAACACGTAGAATGCTAACAATATCGTATATGAATAATTTATTTCGGAAGTGACATTGAGAATTATTTACATCGCGGTTACCGCTTGAAAACAAGTAACAGCAAAAATAGAAAAAATGTTGCTAGTTAGACAATCATTGATTGCGCGTGTGGCGATAACAACTCTTTAAATCAAGTTTTCGAGCTGGACGTAAGCACCAATCCCATCGTGTTTAACCAGTCGTCGAACAACTTAGCAAATCTACCATCATGTCCGTGTGACTGACGGTTGTTTTGCAATTTTGTTCGACTATTGGTTTAATAAAACAGGATTGGTATTTACTTCAAGTATGCAAACTTGATTTAAACAAATTCTGCTAGTTACACATAATGGAATGCTGAGTGCCGAACTAACTAAGTCATAATTAAAGAATAAACAAGAATTGATTAATTGGGAAACTACCAAAAAGAAAAGCTACCGACAATCTGAGATGCCTCTCTCGCCCTAATTAGCAGTTGACTAAACTATGATCGTGTACTTTCGCGGAATTTGCCACAGGTACAAATGTTAATCATTTAGGCAAACTTGGAATGCACGGATGGTGACAAACAACAATTGAATAAAATTTCCTGACTTGAAATACATAACAAATCCTATTTGTATTTAACTAGCCGTTGGGACATAGCAAAATTCCCGTTTTATTCCTCTGCGGCATTAAGAACTATCGACAGTTCTAGTTAATCTGAAATTTTGAACTATTCTGCTCACTACCAGAGAAAGGTGACAAAGACGATTGAAATAGCTGATTATTACAGGCATATGTAAACATACGCTGTGCCAAATGTGCTCCATCCCCCTGATGGAGGGGGATCCATTAAAAATTTTCTCTACTGACAATCACAGGACGTTGTGTCGAGTATAAAATTTCTCCTGCATTTCGCTATGACATTTATGCATCAATTAAGCAAATATCGCTGGCGCGGGTGGTGATAAACACTATTTAAATTGTACGTAGTATGAGGCAAGGTGGCACAGTGGAGAGAACTATTGATTCTGAAACACACCCGTCCCGGTTTGAGCCCGGTTTTGGGCAAAATTCTTGACAGTACTTGGAGGCATCCCAATAAGTTGGAAACCGGTACACTGAATGACTTGTCATCGAAACCCTATACGACGTTTAGTATATCCTGGCAAGTGTTTATATAATGTGATCGGTGCTTGTATCAAGCGGGCAGACTTGATTTATGTAATCTAATACTGGTTCATTTATTTACGACCAGAATGATATGCCAAAATCTGCATGAACAGCAAGGCGAATCGCGTTCACTAGTGATTTTGCGCTAGCGAGCTACCAATATGTCGGAGCCGGTGGCCCATCTCCAACCCAGGTCATATTTCCTCGGATAAATTGGGACAACTGCATAATGTAATCTCCCATCGAGAAGGTATTGAACCCGGTTTTGAAACCACTTTGCAGTGACGCTTCACTCTGGAGCTTGCACCTGGATTTTGCTTGCCCTTACATGAGAAACTTAAGCAAAGCCTCGTGGCCTAATGTTGAATCCAATAAATGACTCGCATGTGAGCTCGCATTGCATGCAAAAATACGCCAATACACGTGCTACCTTCTGCCTTTGTTACGCCCTCCTGATCAAAGGTATACCATGCTTTATTCATAAATGCCTACGCATACTGTGGGATATAGATATCTGGGCAAAACTTTGCAATTAAGCAAAGCAGCGATACGGTTGAGTTTTATTTCCTTTCGTTTTCAATTGTCAAAGTCGAAATGCATTTACGTCGGCAAATTGACTACCTAGCCTGTCTTGATTTGTCTAAGGAAGCCAATTTCCGTTTTCCCCTTCCCAGAAACTTGTTCAGCATTACAAAACACGATAACATCGCCTAACTTCACTATTTCATCTGCTTTTGTCAACATTTAGCTAAAAAAATTTCATCAGCAACAACATTAAGCATTCTTGAGATTTTCATCCTCACAGTTCAAAATTCCATTGTTTGTTGATTATTGAAACTAGATATATCTCGACACACACCGTGCTAACTCAGTAACATTGTGCAGATTAAGCAATCATTGATTGAAAAATTATTTATTGCACAGCGTGGTGGTAACAATTATTTAAATCAAGTTTGCGAGCTCGAAGTAAACACCAATACCATTGTATTTAACCAGTCGTCGGTCGCGCGCACTGACGCGTTTCCACCTTCCATGATTATCATCAGAGTACGACGGAAAACTGACTAGCCAGGACCAAACAGCAATTCGTATATATGGAAAGCAAAATTAGACATGCAGGTCTCACCTCTATTAGTTTCGCATACACTGTACTTTACTGGAAATGTCGGCTGCACAATACCTATGAATCACTGATGAATGCAGTTAATGAAACAAAAAATTTAAATCAAGGTTGTGAATTTGATATAAATACCAATCCAATCCAAACGTGTCAAGTGAATTTTTGCAATAGGATATATTTCTTTAGCAAGCTCACATCATTGATTTAAGTAAAATTTCTAGCTTCTTTTTATTTTCTGCTTTCAAATACATTGAGCACATATTAGAGCTATTCATTTTGACGTTATGCGTCGATGACACTTTGGTTTGCAATTGGTTGAAGAATTTGTGTGATCGGAAACCGAATTTAGATAAGCTTTGGTCTCGGCGCCTTTTCCATCTGACAAAACTTGACTTTAGTAAAACTCTAAGATTCTAAACGTACCAAAGTGTTTCCACATACGCAATGCCAAATACAGAAACGCGTAGTTCGTCAATAACAAATATTGATAGCTGTCTATTGTGTGACTTTAGTTGGCTGACCGCTCGAAATCTCGACCAACGATATTTCGCCACTAGTTGTGAAGAATTGTTTCGGTGAATTTTTTGAAGAATGACGAAAATATGGCTTTCACTCTACGTTACAATACAAATTATGGACAGTACGAGATGAGTTCCTAATAAGGACGAAACCGGCCTACTGGATGAATTGCCCTTTCCACACTATAAAAGACGAAACCGATCTACTCGATGATTTGAGTTTTCAACACTACACAAAGCTTAGTTTATACAAACGGTCAGGTGTTCAAATCAAGATCGCCACCTTCAATTTGGTAACCAATGTTAGGTTAAATAACTTTAATATATATTATTAATTCTCAATCAAAAACAAACGAAAGCACATATCAATAGACGTGGTGTGTTACTTAAGCATTCATTGATTGCAAAGGTGGTGATAACATTTATATAAATCAGGGTTGCGAACTTGAAATAAGCACCAATCCCATTGTATTTAACCAGTCGTCGAACAACGTGTGACTGAAGGTTGTTCTTCTTTGCTTTTCGACGTCTGGTTAAATACAATGGGATTGGTGTCTACTTCAAGCTCGCAAACTTGATTTAAAGAATTTTTACCACCACCCGCGCAATCAATGATTATTCAAAAATGTGTATATTGTTTATTGTCGACAACACATTCGCTTCTCTCAAATTTAATATCGTGGTCAACAGCTTCGAATTCCACCACGTCCATACCAACAGACGCTTCGTCGTCAACAAGATTTCTGTTCACATCTGCTGCTCAGACAGATATAAGTGAATGTGAACTAACCGTCAACC
This sequence comes from Eudiplozoon nipponicum, assembly GCA_029291075.1. Lineage (NCBI taxonomy): Eukaryota > Metazoa > Platyhelminthes > Monogenea > Mazocraeidea > Diplozoidae > Eudiplozoon > Eudiplozoon nipponicum. The sequence goes on along the minus strand of JAQBSW010005755.1, from coordinate 9,270 downwards.
ATGCAGCCCAGGATAGCATGAAACAGGCATCGCACCAGACGGCCGGTACAGACAGAATTGGCGGCAACGTGAACAACATTAGCAGCGGCAGCAGTAGCACCAGTAGTGGACTCAGCGGCAGTCCACTTCTACTTCACTCTACGCAGGCGCAACAGAGCTCGTCCACGATATCAGGTCAGCAAAGCATTAGCTTTTCATCGCCGTCACAATTGCACCACACAGCCTCTCCGTCAACAACAGATCCACAAGAACAACTGCAGCCAAGCCAATGCTTTGCGAGCTTAAGTCACCAGCGTCATCCGGGCTTTAGTCAACATGAGTTCGGCTATTCCCCGAATACCGGTTGCCAAGGGAGCACTAAGTTGGCTGAGGGTAAACACAATCCGATGGCGTCAAGTTTAGTCCCGTCAATGTGTGACACTCCTGAGGAGATGTCGACAGCCGCAACTGGTGAGACAAATGTGATTCGCACATCAATGTGCTATTCGGTGCCGGCGAGCACTCGACAAAGCCTAATTGGAAATTTGTGCAGACTTTCGGATGAATTTCCAGAATCCTGTGAGATGCCTCGTGCACTTGATCAATCCCAGCTGATGCACTACGGCATTCCACGACAGGCTGATTTCTCATTGCGGCAAGCAGACTTTGCCGATGGTCTGCACAAAAATTCCCATCAGCCACTTCATCAGCAACATTTTCTGCCCAAGGTAGACACAAACCAACAGAACCCTATCAGCGGTGTACACCAGCTTCACCATCTACACGAACAGCCGATTGAAAATTGTCCATCAACTCTGCCTTCTGAGCGTCACATTCCTCATCCTCACCTTAATCATCATGCGAATAGTCAGTTTGGCGAATACTTTGGCCAACATTTCGTGCACGAGCAACATCGTCTTGAGCAGTCACATCTGATTCCGCACAATCCACTCCCCCTTGAGCCTCATACTTCCAGTCATCTTGTGCACAATTCCAACGCGAATCCAAATTCAGTTCATCATCCGCATCAGCAGCAGCATCAGCATTCTCATAATAATAATCATCATCATCATCATCATCCTCATCAAAACTCTAAATATCCTGACAGAGCGAATCAATTGATGATGAGTTGGCCGACAGAGCATACTTTGCAAGCTCATCATCCGAACCACCACCAACAGCCTCAATCTGATGGCAGTTCACGAATGAGCCAGCAATACGAGACGAATGTCAACGAGGCCGCGGTTTTGATGACACCCACGCCATGCGAACTGGATCAGTCATCGCCTGTAGACGAAATGACCAACAATGCAAACGGTTTTCCGTCGAGCCACAATGCGTAAGTCTCGTTTACGTCATTTGCCACTTGCTGTTCATTTGAAAATTATTCTAGAATCGGTTAAAAGTTGTTGGTTCATCCAAATTTGTGTAAACCGATGCAAGTTGGTGATTATTCAGACAAAGCTAGCGAGGGTATCATGCACCAAAATCGAGGCACCACTTCGTTTCACAGTTCACGTTTTTTGTTTACTATAAAATTTTTGTGTAAATGACCATGCAGAAAGGAAAGTTAAAAAATTTATTATATCAAGGTAATTGAGCAGTTCTGTAGTTTATATTAAAATAAAAAAAAGAATAACCGAGTTGCATTTGTTAGTAGATAACTGAAAATTGTGTGCAGTGTAGTGTGCGGCAGGATGGCTCAGTGGTTAGAGCACCAGATTCCGAAGCAGACGTGCCGAGGTTCGAGTCCTGTCCGCGGCAAATTCTGGCCAGTTCGTGATGAGTTCCCAAAGAGATGGAACCAGTCGTATGCATTGCCTTTTCTACACAATACAATTCTTAATTTATACTGACATGTGTAAGAAATTAATGTGTCAGGTGGTTATATCAAGACCGCAACCTTAATTATAATAAATGACAGCTTAATAGGTTTGTATTCTCGAAGCCGTTTTCTTCTGCGGGGCAATTGATAGCACTCGTAAGTCGGTAACATCTTGAATCCTGTACATTTCCGGGTGCACTGATTATTGGCCTTGATTGATGGGTTCTCACTTGTCTCTTCGTTTTGAAGCCCTCCATCAGCTGCTTGCCTCCAAATGACGTTGGAACAAGATTTTGCAAAATATTTCTGAATTTTCTGGTCTTCATTTCCAGTCCCATCTTCAAAGTTGACACAACAAACATTTTTTACAAGTTGCTTTTCCTGTGTGTACGGTGTCATCTCTGAAGATGGGACTGGAAATGAAATCACGAAAATTCGCAAAATAACGGAAAATCTGGTTCCAACCTCATTTCCGGACAAGCAACAGATGGAGGGCTTCAAAATGAAGGGACAAATGAGAACACATCAATCGGGGCCAAAAAATTCGGTGCACCTGGAGATGTAAAGTATTCACGATTTTACCGACCTAGGAGTGCCATCAGCTGTCCCGCACAAGTAAACGGCGCCGAAAATACAAACTGGAAGGACAGAACTGAGCAATTTACATCAAAATTTAAGCATTGCTTTATAGGTTTCCAATAAGGACGAAACTAGACTACTTGATGAGTTTAATTTGTAATTTCATGTTAAATTGATTTTGCATTTTCAGCATATCTAATAAAATCCTGCCATTATGCTTCAATTATATATATATATATATATATATATATATATATATATATATATATATATATATATATTGGTTTGATCATCGCTAGACTGTTTTCCGATTTGCTTTAATACTGATTAACTAGATTCCAAATATACAACTGATATCTGTAACCCACGGTATTGTAACTATAACATTGGAAAAAAGATAAACTAAATTAGGTGACCGTGCTTAATTCCAGTTGGCAAACGTAAGAGGGTAATTTGCTGCATGCAATCTGTGCCTCAGGTCTGCTAAGTTTGCCGCATTGAGCGATTTCACTAGATAGCGATCTGTGCTATTTCCGGAGACACGAGTGCGGCGTACTCGGAAAAGCTAGAATTTACAGGAAGGCGGCCGAAAACGCGCGTAATGTTAATTAAGGGCCGAATTGGCATTGTTTGCTTTGAGTAAACAAAATTCGCTTATTAGTTCAAGTAGGCCGTCGTGATTGGTCTTTCGTTTGCTGCTCGTTAGTTGTAGGTCATCAGGTAGGTGAGAAGTTCTCCAATCAATCAATATCGCAATCGTGACTACCTTGGAATGCAAATGACCAGCAATTTGTTGATTTAATAGTGTTGCCAAAGATTGAGCACTCTCTCTCTCTCTTCACGTCTAGGCATAGCCTAACTCCCAATCAGACTTAAAATTCACTTATCAACAGAAAATTATCAACGACTGACTTAGACAGTTTTCATAGTTCGCCAAACGTGTTTACATAAAACACTTCTAATTTGCGATTGAATTACAGGTGCATTCCTTTCGGCTAGACGTGGCATTTCGGCAAAGTTGCTCGTTATTTGTACAAAAGATTAGCTTGTTTCTCATTTCCTAAATTAAGGTCTAGGAAACAACTTGTAATTGCACCTGTGCTATTCATAAGTCAGGTGTGCGGACTTGAAATGAGGAACAGTCAATAATATTAGCTAAACAGTCGCACAACGTGGTATCACAGCCGCGGAAAATTCGTGACAGTACCTGATGAGTTCCCAATAAGGACGAAACCGGTCTACTGGGTTAATTTCCTTTTTCACACTATACAATGCTTAGTTTATACTGACATATGTAAGTAATTAATGGGTCAGGTGTTTATATCAAAACCGCAGCCTTGATTATAGTAATTGTTATCACCACCCGCGCAACCAATTTTCGTTTAATTATATAAATGTTCATTTCAATACCACTTCCCCATGTAGTGTGGTGTCTGTTCAGTAATCACAGATTGGGCATGGTTAGTTGGAACTTTGGGTCTAAATGGATGCCATATGAGCTCCACCTAAAGGAAAAATTGACTAACCAAGTTACATTAGTTAGTATATAACTGAAAATTGTGTGTAGTGTAGTGTGCGGCAGGATAGCTCAGTGGTTAGAGCACCATATTCCGAAGCAGACGTGCCCAGGTTCGTATCCTGTCCGCGGCAAATTCTGGCCAGTACTTGATGAGTTCCCAATAAGGACGAAACCGGTCTACTGGATGAATTGCCTTTTCTACACTATACAATTCTTAGTTTATACTGACATATGTAAGTAATTAATGGGTCAGGTGTTTATATCAAGACCGCAACCTTGATTATAATAATTGTTATCACCACCCGCGCAACCAATGTTCGTTTAATTATATAAATGTTCATTTCAATACCACATCCCCATGTAGTGTGGTGTCTGTTCAGTAATGACAGATTGGGCATGGTTAGTTGGAACTTTGGGTCTAAATGGATGCCATATGAGCTCCACCTAAAGGAAAAATTGACTAACCAAGTTACATTAGTTAGTATATAACTGAAAATTGTGTGTAGTGTAGTGTGCGGCAGGATAGCTCAGTGGTTAGAGCACCAGATTCCGAAGCAGACGTGCCCAGGTTCGTATCCTGTCCGCGGCAAATTCTAGCCAGTACTTGATGAGTTCCCAATAAGGACGAAACCGGTCTACTGGATGAATTGCCTTTTCTACACTATACAATTCTTAGTTTATACTGACATACGTAAGTAATTAATGGGTCGGGTGTTTATATCAAAACCGCAACCTTGATTATAATAATTGTTATCACCACCCGCACAACCAATGTTCGTTTAATTATATAAATGTTCATTTCAATACCACTTCCCCTTGTAATGTGGTGTCTGTTCAGTAATCACAGATTGGGCATGGTTAGTTGGAACTTTGGGTCTAAATGGATGCCATATGAACTCCACCTAAAGGAAAAATTGACTAACCAAGTTACATTAGTTAGTATATAACTGAAAATTGTGTGTGTAGTGTAGTGTGCGGCAGGATAGCTCAGTGGTTAGAGCACCAGATTCCGAAGCAGACGTGCCCAGGTTCGTATCCTGTCCACGGCAAATTCTGGCCAGTACATGATGAGTTCCCAATAAGGACGAAACCGGTCTACTGGATGAATTGCCTTTTCTACACTATACAATTCTTAGATTATACTGACAACATGTAAGTAATTAATGGGTCAGGTGTTTATATCAAGACCGCAACATTGACTATAATAATTGTTATCACCGCCCGCGCAAGTAAAATAAGTGGAGATGGATCTGTCTTGAATAAGGCTAGCACTATTGAGTCCACCTATATTGACTGGATCGTTTATGCGGATTCCATCAGAACTTATTATTAAAGTATCATCCAGTCGAGACTTAATTATACCTAATTTTGCATTCAAAGTGTTCATTTGTACGGCCAGTCCTTTAATCAACGTTTCCAACCCATTAGAAGCCATTTGTAAACTTCACACACATGCTTTCATTTTAATCAATTATATATAGGATTTTTCTCAGATAAAGAGCATCAATTTAGTGAAACAAATTTACAAATACTTATTATTTTATGTTCACTTCTGTGACTCGAAGTCTGCTTCCATCGTTGTGCCGACTGCTACATCTTAATACGGGCGCTTCTGCGAAGACTTTCTTTTAAATTAATGCCAGCCCTATATAGGACCCTTGATGCGTTCTTAGTCTCAAAGGTGGCTATTGCTACAATTAGATTTGCTACAAGTTGTTGTGTTGTGAGTATGGTGTCAACCTTGACTATTGGTCTGGAATTTAATTCCCGAAAATTGGGATGAATTCAACAGCCTTTTCAGACAGTCAACTTTTGGACGGCTTCAAGATGACGGGACCAGTGACGAACCACCCATAAATGCAAATGACAAACTGTGCTCATAAAAATGTAATGGTATCAGGATTTTTCTCGTGTTTGTTCATTTCATGCCCTATAACCATACAATCTTATAATTAAGGAACGTTGATTCTGTGTTCGAGTTCGGTTTCAGTTGTGGTTATTGGGCCACCTAGAACACACCGAATATGGGTTGGTATCTTAGAAGACAAATGCGAAGTATTTCATGATTGAACGTTAACTATTTTGCGATGTCAGGCATATGCTTACAACGTTCCGTACTTTTAATAACAAATCGAGACTTGCATAGGCGAGAATATGCGGAAATCTAGAAACTACGATGCGCTGTCCAATCGGTGTAGGCTATTCTGTGTACGATTGCGACTGAAACATACAACTTCGTTTATATTTGTGTGTTTATTATAAACGCCCCGGCTTCAAGTGAATGCCGCACGACGTTACAAAATCAGTTAGGAGCCAATGATGGCTAAGTTAGTACTGTCGGGGGCCCTTATTAGGGCCGGTGTTGCGTTCTCCGGCAAATGCTGAAAAAGTCAGTTAGTGTAGCAGTGTCCTAGACACTTAAGACCCGCTCTGGTTGACTTGGGTTGTTGTTCCTTCTGTTGTGGCGTTGACATCCGTGACGAGTAAGCAGCTGAGTAATCTCGTGCCGCGTGAATTGAATTGAATTTAATTTACGCAATATGTCGGCGAATTGTTTTTTGTCGCTACAGTATTTCTCAATGTGTGCTAAATCTAATAAGTAGTAATATAAGAATATGCGAAATAGCTATTTACGTACACTTTTTTTATGGATTATTAATATGTGTGCAATTAGTTGACCGGATGTAGAACAACATAGAAAAACTGTTGCCAGTCGCACGAACTGGAGCGTTTCGACCTTCCATGGTCATCATCAGAGTACGACGGCAAACTGTCTACCGAAAATCAAACCGCACTGCATATATATATATATATATGGAAAGCAAAATTATATATGCGACTCTCACCTCTATTAGTCTTGCATACATTGTACGAGACTGGAAATGTCGGCTGCACAATTTCTATGCCGCCACGAACATTAGCTGTTTGTAGCTTTCGCCACATATACGTATATAGGCAATACAATTTAAACAATAATTGTTTGCGCGGGTGGTACAAACAATTTGTTAAATCAAGTTTGCGAGAGTGAAGTAAACACCAATCCCATTGTATTTAACCAGTTGTCGAACAAACTCGCAAACTTGATTTAAAGAATTGTTTCCACCACCCGCGCAATCAATTATTGTTTAATTGTATTGTCTATAAATATATATATATATATGTGTGTGTGGCGAAACCTGCAAAATGTTTGTCTGTGACTGCATAGAAAGTGTGCAACCGACATTTCCTGTCACGTATTTCCTGAGAGTATATGTTTGTGCGCGCGTTTTTTAGAATTGACAAGTAATCAGTTACAAATAATTATATTTTATACACACTTAATTTCCAGGATGCAGTATTTGCGAGTGGCACCGTCGTTGGGGAAGGGAGCAAGATACCAAACTGGCTAATCCGCTCTACACTTTACATGTGAAGTTTCTTTTCTACTCAGCATTGGACCAATGAAATAAGCCTTAATAATAATAATAATATTATATTTTTGCATAATACTAAATTTAACAGACTCAATGTCAAACATTTACAAGTGAGGCTAATCCAGATCTGTCGGCATCAATCAGCAGGGCTAAACAGTCCATTATTCCTTCGGCGGCACCCACGTCGCCACCTCCTACACGAAAAAATGGAATACCTTCCATATTGCCATCACCAATCTCATCGCTGTCATCATCCCTGCCCAGGTCGTCATCAACAGCGCAATCCGGGCCGTTGCCAAGGTGCTGTGCTCAAAGCGACGTGAGGACAGAATATGCCTGTCACGCGTGCCCATGGACGCGGGTTGATTCTTTACCAGTTGACCACCATTCGATGGATGGTCACCGTCTCGACGTATTCTCCATCATTTACGCCGCGCACCAGAATTCTGCCTGGGCTGAAAGAATGAGGCATTGCCTTTGGAGCCGATCGGACAATTGCGGGCGTCTAGGTGTTTGCCTGCTGACAACGTGTTCAGTTGTGCTCCTAATGCGAGCACTGTTAAAGTAGCCAATAGTAAATGATTCACTTCTAGTACCATCAATCAACATTACGTGGTTTTAGAGGTTTGCCATGTCTGACTCTCTAACTTGAGCTCAACATTCCATCATCCTTTTGTACATAAGCCGACTATTTTTTGTTCTAGGACGTGTAGGAGAACCATTTTGTCGTTTATAAATTAAAAAAGAACTAGTTCAGCCTCACCGTGACGGTTCGCTGAGGACGAGCGTAGCATGACACAAAATTGGTTCGGGCAAACCGGCCATTCAATTTGATAGCTTTATGTTCTGTCAGTTGGAAATTGTCAAATTACCGGCATTGTTGTTTAGTTAAAATCTTTAAACATGGCGACTGATTTATTAAATTTCTGCTGTCAAGCATTAGCATAAAATGTATTTTGTTCAATTAAACGATCGTGGGTTGCCCAGGTGGTGATAACAGGTACTTTACTCAATATTGCGATCTTGATATAAACACCTGCTAAATTTGTCAGTATAAATCAAGTACTGCTTAGTGTGCGGAAGACAATTCGTCCAGTAGACCGGTTTCGTCCTTATTGTAAATTCATCATGTACTGGCCAGAATTTGCCGCGGACACGGCTCAAATTAGAGCATGTCTGCTTCGGAATCTGGTGCTCAGTTGTTCGAGCCCTGTCCGCCGCAAATTCTGGCCCGTAACTGATGAATTCACAATTAGGACGAAACCGGTCTAATGGAAAAATTGCCTTCCCTACACCATACAATACTTTTTTAATAATGACAAATGTATGCGCATAATAGGCCAGGTGTTTATATCAATATCCCAACCTTGATTAAACGCCATGTTTTTTTGTTTGTCAGACACTTCGCTTAGTTTTTTTAATGTAAAATAGATAAAGACTGATATGACCGTGTTCCGTAGAATCCATCACAAATTCTTATCATCATTATTTTCAATAGAATCAAGTTATATTCATAGAGAGCTGTAACGAAATGTTTCTCCAAAATCTAATGTGGGTAATCAGTTCGAACAGCAAAAGATCTTTTCTTTGTCTCTCTCTTTAGTCATTTAATTCTCTTGTTGTTGAGTGTGGATTTCAGTAAATTCATTTAGGTATAGCCTACCTGTAATGCCCAAATTCTAATACTATTTTCTGATTTTTCAATATATTAATTTTGAATTTTTTTAAAAAAGATAAGGCTTTGTGTTTAAATGAGTGAATTACTGAAAAATTAAGATGTATTTGTTGGCATTTCCAACTATCACATATATATTCTACCATCAAGGATACCTTACGATTTTATCACATTCTATTCCAGTTTTTTCAATATCTTGACAACTCTGCCTCAACCAATGAGGGTTTATTTAAAAACAACCGAAGCAGTGTAAATAGTTTTCCGTAGAACTGAGTTCAGC
>JAQBSW010005754.1:0-54693 GCA_029291075.1 Eudiplozoon nipponicum | reverse complement strand
GATGTTGCTCCGTCTCACTAGTTTTGCGACGACAGGGTTGGCGTGACTAAATGAAGTCAGCTTAGGTGTAAAGTCAGTATGACAGGAGACAGCACGCTCACGTAGTGCGCAGCAGAAATCAAACGTGATTACTGACTAGCATTGTAAATGCACCGTGCTTAAATAGCGTGAAAACAAAAGTTTGCACGCCGTTAGTTTTTGAAAAATTTTGCTTTTTTTAATTGGTGCCGCGTAAATTAAATTTGAATTTCATTTACGTAGTATGTCGGCGAATTGAGCCGTTTTAGAGCATTGGTTAAGTAAAACAAATTTGCAAATATTAATTATTTTATGTTCAATTTAGCTTGAATTCTGCTTCCATCATTGTGCTGACTGCCTTATCCTAATACGGGCGCTTCTGCAACGACTTCCTGTTGAATTTATATCAGTCCTATATAGGACCTTTAGTGCGTTCTTAGTCTCAATTGTGACTATTGCTACATCTTCCCACCCCTCAGGAATCGGCATTGGCACTCTGCTTAAACGATCAATTGCGAAAGCTCGTGGTCCATTGGGCATGCTAACAATAACTGTATAGTGCTCTGAGTCCAAGCTGTCCGCGCGATAAGGCTCATCGTTGACCGCCTGCAGTGCCATGGGCTCGACCTTCGCGACCATGACATTATCACCGACCCTTATGCGAATTCGTGTCGGTTGCCTTGCATAGCCTTGTCGCTTTGTTGCGCCTACATATTCAGTTAACTGTTTTAGTCGCTCCTGAATATCCGCTATGTTGCAACGCTCATGGGATCCTTGGATTACAGATTCACCTGGCAGTTTAATATGCTCTCCATAGAGCATGGTCGTTGTAGTGTATCCTGTACCTGTTGATACTGTAAAGCAAATGGCCCACTCCACCAAATGTAATTTGTCTCTCCACGTTCCCGGGCTCTCGTGGCACCAACATCGCAGTACCTCTTCCATCGTCCGGTGTGCCATTGCGTTGGTCTGCGGGTGATAAGTGGCTGCGCCAAAATGCTTTATATCAAGGTCTTTGCAACACTTCTTAAATTATCTCGACCTGAACTGTGCATCTTGGTCGGTAAAAATAAGTTTTCGTGCTCCAAATCAACTGAGCCATCGTTCCTCTAAATATGTTATAATTTTGTCTGTTGTGATTTTCTTCAGTGGTACAAACTCAACCCATCGGGTAAACTTATCGACCATGAAAAAACATAGGACACCCCGCCATGAGATACCGACAGTGAACCTACCAGGTCGATATGCAGAAACTCGTTCCCTACAGTGGCATTGAAATCAATTTCAGTGACCTTTTCTCATTTTTGTGGCTTACAAAGTTGACAATAGCTACGAATTTCTTTGGACATGCCAGGCCAATACAATCGTGACTGCAATGCCTCAATGCCAAAAGGCCATCAAATCTGTTTTTATAGACTCTCGCACAAACCATTGCAACTTTGTCCTTCTTTCCGCACCAAAGGCCGTTTTGCAGGCTCAATGATTTATATGGTGCTGACACAACTCTGCCATTTTTTAATTGATTGAATATTTCCTGACATGTGGCATCCTTTCCCTATTCTTCCGAGACTTTGACAAGTTGCGTAACCCTCGCAGCGGAAAATCTGCTGAGCGCATCGGCTGCCGCATTTTCGATCCCAGCTCTATGATGAATTTGATACATCGTATTCTTCCAGCTCTTCAATGGCTTGGTGTATTCGTTTCTTCTCAATACTCAGTAATCTCCAATGTACTATTGCTTTGTGGTCGGTAAAGAGGTATACGTGTCCATCTATGACAAAATACCTAAACTTCCGTAGCGCTCATTGTACGGTAAGTAATTCATTTTCTGTGACGGTATAGTTCTGTTCCTCCTTCGTGACTGTGCGACTTATATATTGCGCAGGACGCCCGTCAGCTTGTAACACCGCTCCTATCCCAATATCTGACGCGTCTGTAACAATTTACATATTACCTACCGGGAAGTCAAAATAGTTGTCTATTAATTTCTGCTGGCATAGCATAAAAGATTATTGAGCTTCCTCCATCCAACGAAACAGTATCTTGACACTAGTTAACTAAGGCAAGGGTTTCCGCGTAACCCCCATTCCTACGATATATAGTCTATGAAAATTCACCATGCTAATAAACTGGCACAATTGTTTTCTTATAGTAGGCACCGGATAATCCTTGATAGGCTGTACATTTGAATCTAATGGCATACATACATCCGCTGAGACTGAGTGACTCAGTAATCGCACTTCTCGACCTATCTGAACTTTTTTCTGGATTAGAATGTAATCGCTATTCAACAGCTTTGGCCAACATCTTCTGCAGCCTTATACGTAATTCATGTTCATTAATGGCCCAAATAATAACATCGTCCATGTAAGGTGTTGTACAAGTTAAATCAGAAATAAAAGTGTCCATCATTTTCTGAACACTTTTGAAGCGTTTTTGAGACCAAATTGTACCCGCGTGAATTGAAAATGACCTTGGGATACCTGTACGGCTAACTTCTATCGGCCTTCGGGCCGCACGCCTATTTGCCAAAATCTCTGTTTAAAATCAAGCACGGCAAACCATTTACCTCCCGCTAGCTGTAGGAACAGATCACGCAGAGCCTGCATGGGTTACAGGTCAGGTTAAGTCAACGATTTAAATTGCCAGAAATCAACCGCCGGTCGGAGCGAACCATCCTTTTTCGTAACGTAAACCTTTGGAGCTCAAAAAATAGATGAAGATGGTTCAAGCACGCCGGCTTCTATCATTTCTTTGGTTGCTCGAGCCGCTGCTGCTAATTTCTTTGGAGTAGCACCATATACTTTTGGTGGTTCGTAACCTTCATTTAGTTCTAATCATAGATTGAACTGGTAGACCGTCGGCCCTGGACATTCGCTGTAATCAGGCAGTTGTAATATAATGTTGTATTGGGTTTGAAGATTTTCCCACCATTTGAGTTGACAACTGGTCTCCTCCTGTACCTTAGGAGTACATATAGACTTTATTGAATTTATGCTTTCATGACTCGATATGCTTATACGCTTATTTGATATTCTATCGTCTTAACCCATTTTCTAATGAAATCAAGTCCCAATAAGGGTGTTTGCCTAATCGCTACAACAAAAGGTATGTGGTAGATATTTTCGTTTATTAATAGTTTCGTGTCCCATTTGCCCGCTTTCACCATCGATGCGCCCGATGCCTGACTCAAATTTTCTCTCGTAGGTTTTACGTTGATTAATAGCGAAATCATTGGTAATACCGACAAATCAGCTCCCGTATCCAATAGCATTATTACTGGCTTTCCGTTGAAGAGTTCTAAAGATTTTACTAGAACAAAAATCCTTACACGTGGGCAACGTTTCCCATACTTCATTTTCTTTGAAGGCCATCTGATTGGGAACACTTTTAAGCTCTCTGCTGATCTTCACTCGATCTAACCATCGGAGCTTCCAAATGTTTATTAATTTTTCCCTAATCTCGACTAACTTTTTTGTGAGATTGTGGACCCTATTTCCCCATTGGACTAATTGTTCTCTATGAGCACTATATTGGTTTTGCTGACGCTTACACGATGTATTTGTCGAGGCTGGTGTCATTATATATTGATTTGCTTCCACGCCACTAGTTGTTGCCGGCTGTCGCTGTCTTGCTGATTATGCTGCGAAGAATTCCATTAAGGTATGTCGCTCCTGCCAGATTTTGAAACCGGACCCATGCGTAAAGTTGCAACTGCCACTTTGTTTGTCAGCATGGCCGAAATTTGAAGAGCCTGAAGTCTTCCTACTAGGCCTCTCTGGGCGCTGGATATTGCACCGTATCTGGTAAGATCCAGCAGCATAAACATGATGACTCATGCAGTTGCAACCAGGATAAATACTCAGTTAGCTTGGAGAAAACCTGTTTGATGCATGCCATTGTATCAATGAGCATCTTGCCCAGTAATATTTTGAGACTGTACAATTTTGAAAACAACTCCTGAGGCCTGGGTCGGAAGTGATCCAACACACGTCTTTTGTATTCTTCATACGTAAGATCGACCGGCAATTCCAATTGGACTGCTACTCTCCGGTCAACTAAATCCTGGACAGCCACGCGCACAAGAGGTGCTTCTAATGTAAATTCTTTTGCTCAAACCGATGCTTCAAATTTTTCGAACCACAACTGCTGCCTTTACACATCAAGGGGTGCAATCATTGGCTTAAATTCTAATGACAATCAGAAAAAACTCATCGAATCGCCTGAAAATGCCTACATATTTCTTACTGATTCCTCTTAGACACGGCCGCCATTATTGTGTCCACCTATATTGGTTGAGTCGTTTACGCGGATTCCATCGGTATGTATTATCAATGTATCATCCGGACGAGACTTAATGATACCTAATTCTGCAGTCAAATTGTTTATTTGTGCAGTCAGACCTTGAATCAAAGTTTCTAACCCATCAGAAGCCATTTGTAAATTTACCACACATGCTTTATTTTTAATCAAGTATATATAGTACTTTGCTCGGATAAAGAGCATTGATTTAGTGAAACAAATTTGCAAATATTAATTATTTTATAATCATTTCAACTTGAAGTCTGCTTCCATCATTGTGCTGACTACTTTATCCTAATACGGGCGCTTCTGCGAGGACTTTCTTTTGTATTAATGCCAGTCCTATATTGGACCCTTGGTACGTTCATAGCCTCAATGGTGGCTACTGCTACAGGGTTGTTAGTCTTAAAGCAGATCAAATGGGAAGTGTTGGATGCTGTTGGGTTACTGAATACTATTACCATGTCATCTCCATATTTTAACAACTTGAATAGGTTGTCCTCAACCTGCACCTAGCGAGTGTTAGGTTGAAATGTATAGGACCAAGTTCGGAACCCTGGGGAACTTCAGATCAGAAAAGGTCTGACCTCGAGTGACTATTTCCGACTATTACATTTGTGCAAAGGTTTTGGAGATAGTATCTGATAAAATTGAGGGCGCTGCCACAAATACCACTGCTCAATAATGCGGATTAAATTGCCGAAAACGGCAATGAGACAAAAGCCTTAGATATATCTAGGAAAAGGAGAGTGCATTCAAGACCTTTAGAAATAGAGGATTAGCAGTGATTAAGGACACTGACTAAGTTGGTGGAAGAAGAGCGGCTAATCCGGAAGCCATTTTGATCATCGAGAAGACAGAATTTATTTCAACACTTAATGAAAGAGTAGATTAATTTATGTAAGACCCTGTCGAAGATTTTAGTAAAGGCATGGACGATAGTTATTTGGCGGAGATCTTTGAATGAGGAAATTGACGATGTACTGTTTTGAGATATTAGAGATCATCGAGTTGAGCCACTCCGAGAGAAGATAGGTAGTTTCGAGGCATCTGATGATAACATAAACAGCCAAAGAGAATTGATTCCAACCAAGAAGGCAATCATGCTGACAGAAACACCGTATTGATCAAATTGGTGTTTAAACTAGATGTCTTTGATTGCTTGAACGACGGATCCCGGCGAAATTTTGAATCAACTTAGATTCTCAGCGTCTCCTTTATCGAGCATCTCAGCAGGCAAAGTAGAAATGAAGAAAGAGTCTGCGAGATGATTTAGACAGTCTTCGGCAACGCTGGAGTCGTCCGAACGAGAAAAGTTGGTGTCTGAGATTTTGGACTTCTGTAACAATTGGTTTTGGTGACTGCGAATTTTATTCGGGAGTTGGGTGCTGTTTGGGTGCGTCTTTCAATGTTGAGCGCTTGTTTGTTGATTACCTTGTTAATGAGCTCAACGACACATCTGAGTGCGAGAGCGCGAACAAGTGATGATATGCGTAATCTAGAATTGCGTGCAAGGTTGTCGCGAGCTTTAAACACGGTGTTCAATTTATTCGTCTCGTGAATGTGTTGAATAGATGTGACCGAAGTAACTTGGGAGGATAAGACGTTATGGACACTAGACAAACATGAGAAGAGGTTGTCTGGGAGAATTAGATCTCTCCAATTAACGGCATCACAGAGTCGGCTAAAATCTTTCCAGTCAGTAAATCGCCTGAATGATGGAATGCTATCTCTTCTAATAGAAGCTAGAAAAGAAACAAGGAAGGATACCTGGCAGTGGTCGAGATTAGGGAAGATCTTCCGAGATTAAACATTGGTCATATATTTGTTGGAGAAGACACAATCGAGTTAGTTGTTTTCTCGGGTATGGAAGTGCACAAATTGATTAAGTAGGTTGTCCACAAAAAGCCGAAGCAGCGTATGATTTTATGAAGTTAGGTTTTGCTAGTTACCCAGAGGAAGATTAAGGTCGTCCACAACCATTTATTGACCGGACTGTTGAGAGCAAAAAGTAGATGTATGTTGAGCCACACGAGTGTCATCGATTATTGAGAGATTTAGGAGTCTGTGGGAAACGAAAGCAGGTAAGCATTGGTCTAGAATCAGTAACTGAAATAAAAATTCCAATCCTAGTGAGTTAGCTGCAGACAAACGTTCAGGCATGAGAGGATTGGACATAAGCAGCCAGATCACCACATCAACCAACAGTTCTGTCAAAAGTGTAACCATAGATGAGGAAAGGATCGTCGAAATGTATGGTAGAGGATAGCCTCGTTTCAACAATAAAGCACAAATCTAGCTCGTTAGAGGAGAAAAATTCTCGCAGTTGTTTGATTTTGGACGTAAGCTATCTACATTTGATAAAAATTCCTGAAAGGGATCCGTGAGAAAGAGTGTTAGACCGGGTAGGAGAAGCGTGCGGAAGTTTTCAGCTGGCAGCCGGAGTAAGACCGCGGACTGATAAGGTGATTGATTGCTTGCTGATGAGAATACATTGATCAGCAATGATCTCGAATTCCTTTGTAGGAGTATTTTCGCGGTGTAGCTATCTAGTTCGTGATTCTGTACCCGTCCTACATATCCATGGTGGCTATTATTACTACCCGAGCACATAATCAGTCTGATCTTTTTCGGATGGTTGATGTGAGAAGGCAAAAACATCTGGTCATACGTATATTATACACAATGTTGCAAATAGAGATATAATTCACAGTTAGTCCAAATTGACCATGTGTTGGTCGGCAATAATACAGATTTTAATGCAAAAGTAGGTCTTAAACACCATTCACAGTTAAACTAAATTGTCCGTCTTCTAGACGGCAAAAGTTAAGATGATTTATGTTTATAAAGAAAAATGTTTTGCACACAAGCAGTTATAATTACACAGATATATGAATTGAAATGAGTATAGTCAAACGATTGAAAATACATGATAATATGAACATATTAAATGATGTATGTTTAAAAAGAAAAATGCTTTGCACACAAGCAGTTATTCTTACACAAATGACTGAATTCAAATGAGTATAGTCAAACGATTTAAAATACATGATAATATGAACATAGTCACCGTTAAAAGTTATCACTAAAAATGAATGTGTAATCCGTGTAAAGACTTCAATGACAAAAACTCACGAATATTTAGTTCACTGCTTGCTATGGTTTAAACTCATGTCATTATATTAATCCATTATTCTCTGAAGTTTGGATAGGCATAATTAAATGTGAACAGTAAATCCATTTCGTAAACAACGAATAATCCAACTAAGCGAAATAAATCCGCAGTGACACAATAGTCCACCGCGTGATCCTCGCGGATCGCGCGCGGTTCTCTTTATTTATTAAAAACCCTATTAATTACAAATAAAATTGCAGTTCAAGAAATATCGATTAAAACTGCTTGAAACTTACAGAGATTGTTCCTAAAGTCATAGTTAAGAGAAATATTGTGTAAGAACAGAGTAAGAATATTTGACCTTAAAGAGCACAGTATTTGTAAAAATTGAACACCGTTTGGTTGTTACACGGAGCCGCGTGTTACACCTTAGCCACGCTTTTAAAAGGCGTGTGGGGTAATTGGAAGATTTGAAAGCAGGACGAAGGCGAGTTATCTAGGCTCGAAATGTATGAGCTAGAGATGAAAGAGAACCCTTCAAATCAGGAGATGTTAGAATAGAATAGAATAGAGTAGAATATCTTTATTTTGGATTCAAACCACACATATTCCATCAAATAATAAAATGGAAAATGTACAATATATAAAAAAAGTTATCACATCACATAAAATTGTGCAATTAGTCTCATGTAGATAAGTATATCTCACTAGTTGTATTGTACAATATATCAATATCAGAAAGTTCGGCTGTAAAGAATAATAGATACATCATCAAAATAGGAAAAATTAAGGTGTAATTCGAGTGTAACATTATGCAAAAAAATTGAGAACCATGACTAGCAATTGATTGTATGTATTGTTGACTAACATGATGATATAATGCAAAACATTTCAATTTTAATAATACAAAGCTTGGAAATAAAAATCTCACGAAAATCTGTTTCCGATAACAATTATCCTTCATTTTATTCAACCATGAGAAAGTATTATCATAATCAAAATAAAAAATATCAGCAGGATTGTAGACTTTTTCTTGTTCAGTAGATAAAAATTTAAAAGACATCTTAGATGGAGGCGTTTCTCTAAGCCCCTTTGGCAATTGGTTATAAATTTTGTAGATTTTCGAGAAAGAGAATAACTTGCTTGCTACATTCCCCACCAAAGGAGGAGATATTGCCAAATGTCCAGATCTAGTTCCAACTTCATGACTCTTTCTTATCGGAGTCATATAGGCACCAGTCCACTGATTCAAATGGAAAACTTTTTTGCAATAGCACATCCTCCGAAATCACAAAGATTGCAATGACACAAACTGTAATCTAGAGCCGTATATAGTGCAGGAGATAGGACTAATTTGTTTCACAACTTTTCATTGTACAGCTTCTATATTATTGGACAAATCCTTTTCCAAGTAGCGACAGCATATTCTAGTATCGGTCTAATCCATATTATATACATTTTATGTTATATGTCATTCGTTAAGATATTTCGATTTATTAGTGCCCTTCTTTTCTTGGCACTGCCTACTATACTTTCAATATGTCTCTCAGCAGAAGCTGTACATTGAATAGTTATGCCTAAATACTTAATTTCTTGCATAAGTTTAATCTCAAACACATCATTAATCACAGCATCATGAAAATAAACATAATGAAAGTTTGTTTTGTTACCTATTTTTAAAGCTCTCGTCTTTTTATTGTTTATTCTCAGCCTTCGTGTAATCAAATATCTACTCAAATCTTACAAATCTAATGTCACATTATTTTTGGAGAATTCGACATTTTTTTGATCAATTGCAAAGATTATTTTTAAATCATCAGCGAATTTGCAAACTCGACCGTTAAGGATCTTAGTTTCCAAATTTGCAAATATGATTTTAAATAAAATTGACCCCAAACTTGATCCCTGTGGAACTCCACTCGTTACTCGTTTCGATTTGATATCAAATCTTTTACTTGAATACTCATTCTTCAATTATATAAATAGTATTTAAGTAATCTAAAAATATTCGGATCAATATTCAACAAACTAATCGCATTCGAAATAGCATCAAAAGATATAGAGTCAAAAGCTTTTGAGATATCTATAAATACAATTAATGCATCTAACTTATTCTCATCTAATGTGATTACATGTTTCCACATGGAAATCATATTAGTAGTTGTCGATCTACCTTTCGTAAAGCCATGTTGACATAAGTCAAAATCAGCCGGTAACATACGTTCTAAATGATTTAGTATCAATCGTTCTATTATCTTCAAAAACGAAGGGATAATAGAGATTAATCTATAGTCACTAGCGCACGTTGGCTTACTTACTTTTGGCAACGGCTTAGCTACTATCGTTAGTATATCGATTAGTAATTTCCCATTCTTCAAAATTCTATTTATAAAGTTGCAGAGCACATTCCTAAAAGTTAAGGGTAATTGAAGCAGGTTATCAATCGAAATACCAAAGTGATCTTTTTGTTTTTTTTATTTGATTTTTAACATCAATTTTATCAATTCATCACTGTCAATAACAAGTCCTGGTTCCTGGTCTCCCAAATGATCAGGTAGTTGAACATGATAGATCCAGGAGAAGGAGCGTCACCGAGGATGCTTTGGTATAACGATTGGCATGTCTTTGGGTTGCTCCAGCCAGGATAAGCGTGTCTAGTTTCAGGTGAGGGTGCGGTGTCTGGCGGAGAGGTCCGTGCTTGCTCTGCTGTCCTCTGTAAGAAAGTGTAATTACGTTTTAATTTGACTTTGCCTGTCGATATTAAGGGCGATCGAGATTTTAGTTGATTAAGTTTGTCTTTGAACAGTCTAAATAATGTAGTTCTATTTAAGGGCCAATAAATTTAACTCTTTCTACACCAGTTTATTACAGAGGAAAATGTTGTATTATCTAGTATAGAGTTTTTGTACATTTAATAATTTTTCTGTGTATATATTACAAATTAATTATCGATTCTGTGTTTTTCATCATTTCTTAATGGCACGCAGTTTGAGGAAACTTTCAGTTGCGTAATTTGAAGCGAGATTAGTTTTAATAAAAAATTTTAAGTATGAAAATTGATAGAAGAAAAATTGTAAATAGATGTGGATATGATCAAGTGGAATGTTTGCTTTTGGCTAGACGATTGGCTAAATGTCCTGATGATGATTTGATAACTGAACTAAACCAAATTAAAGTTTGGAATTACGGCAAATGTGAACTTGGATTATGGGCGGATGTCTTAGATAGATTAGATGCCATTTTAGAAAACGCTGTAACTAAAGTTGGAAAATGGATGTTAAAATTGGACACACCTGGGAACGAAAAACTTATTTCAGACGTTGTCACTATTTTGGAGTTTACTGGGCATTTAATTGAACATAGTATATATCGGTACCTTTATGGATCCTGGAGTCATATCTTGGCTCTTTTTGGCTCAGCCAATATGGACATACTATTGGCTGTCCTGGGCCTTTCGTATAATTTTAGGTAGGAAATATTATTTTCTAGTTTTTAGTAAGCGAAGTAATTACTTTATACGTATGGATCCATCG
Organism: Eudiplozoon nipponicum; assembly: GCA_029291075.1. Classification (NCBI taxonomy): domain Eukaryota; kingdom Metazoa; phylum Platyhelminthes; class Monogenea; order Mazocraeidea; family Diplozoidae; genus Eudiplozoon; species Eudiplozoon nipponicum. The sequence goes on along the minus strand of JAQBSW010005754.1, from coordinate 43,725 downwards.
AGTAAAAAAATGGTCTACAAGCGCCTAGTATCAATAGCTGAAGTAAGTAAATCTTAAAAAATAATTTTGTAGACATGGGGTTGTGTAGAAGATGGCTATGGTCTAGCTGACTGCTGCAAACCAGATCACGTAAGTTTTTCACTCTGTTCATGCCTATTTAGTTCCCTGGAACAGCTGGAAACATCTGCTTTAAATACTTGACCGATCGAAATGATGATCAAGTTAATCAAACTTGTCGCTTTACGGATTCTAATATGAATTCCAATAATTCAACGGAGCCTTTGCCAACAAAACCGACAAGTAATGAAAGTCAGATGCAGATCGGTTGGCAAAATGTGGGCGAGATTGTTTTAAAAGAGCTTCACAAATTAAGGGAGTCTCCAGCAGACATTATGGAAAGCTTGCTACAAAAAAATTCTGTCCCTGCATCCCAACAAATGTTACTATTTTCTCGAATTCGTTTGGCCACATATTTTGCCCAACCAGAACAACGTCATAAATGTATTCGAGCCAGACTTCAAGCATTGTCTATTTTATGTACGTTTATTTTGTAAAAGGCTATTTTTGTAGTAGTGAAGGTTATGATTTTCTTAAGAGAATTGCAATTTTGGTATTGTTGATCTATATTGATACTAATTGTTTTTATTTTGCGACCAAGATCATGTTTATACATAATGGAAAGGTTGAAGTTACGAATATAAAGGCAGATAGTGGAATATTGTGCTATTTCTGTGTGTAGCGATAACTGACTTTTACAGCGTTATGACTGATATTGAATGTATGTACGTATTATACAAGGAAGTGAAGCAGGAAACATTCTTTTGTTTGTATTAAATTTGAATTAAATAAAGTTTTAAAAATTGGATATGTGACGAATCATTTCGCTTAAGCGATTTATTTAGTCTCACCAGCAGGAATTACTTGAATGGTCATTGTGACGTAAATGCTCCGAGTAAATAACTTTTAGAATCACCAGATAATTGAATATCATAATAAATTATTGAATGAATGCACCTTAAAACAGCAGACACATTTTTGTAGTTAAGATATCTGTAGATCACTGCAGCAGATATCAGCAAAATGATATAAGTATATCGAGACATAAATGCAATCAAATTAATTTAGACTATCTTTTCACTACTAATACTAAGCTGAAAATAAACATGGTTAATAGTTTCCGCGCGTATTTGATATTTTTATTTTGAGAAAATTTAGCAATGACCAAATGCGTAAATATGCAACAATTGTGATGTGAATTTTACCATGAAGATACGTAGTGATTGAATTAAAATTTTTCTGGTGAATAGCTTCAGGCCATGAATAAACTCAACTTGTTGTAAACGGTGGTGTCAGCAAGTGAAGCTACAGTCTGGTTGTAGCTCAAAGTGTAGTATACTTTAGCATCTTGCTCTCTTTAAACAGACAAAGGAAATCGAAGCGCTCCTTGTATATTTCAACGATGCTATAAACCGACAAGAACAATATTCAAAATAGATTCATTTCTTATAAGAATTATGACGCTTATTTATAATTTTCGTGCATTACTGATAAATTCGTAGGAACAAAATTGAACACAACAGGATTAATTGAAGCGAAGATCTCTCACTTTTTTCACGATCATTAAACGCGTAAAAATTTTAAATGATAATAGAAAAATATAAATTGTATAAGATAGGCGGGAAATTTTTCGAAATGTAAAGATCACTTAGTTTTAACTAGAAATTTCGTTGTTACTGTGAAGGCTTTTGTTAGTATTAGTCTTTATATCTAACTAACAAATTTTTAAATGTTTGCTGAATATTAAAGCGTGACATTATTTATTATTATCGTGTGTAATCAGGCACTTTTTACAACACACTCATTGTAATTTACGAAAAATATCCTTCAAAATTCATGAAAATTTATTTTTACAGTTTTAAGATTATTTGATCGTAAAATACGATAAACTATTTAACCTATGATTCGCTGCCTAATATAACTTTTGAATAGAATAGAATATCTTTATTTAGATTCAAACCACACATGTTCCTTCAAATAAAAAAAATTGGAAAATGTACAATATAAAAAGATATCACATCACATAAATATGTGCAATTAGTCTCATGTACATAAGTAAATCTCACTAGTTGTACTGTACAATATATCAACATCAGAAAGTTCGGCTGTAAAGTGTGATAGATTCTTCATCAAAAATAGGAAAATTTAAAGTATAATTCGAGTTTCATGTATTATTGATTAGCATGATGATGTAATGCATAACATTTCAATTTTAATAATAAAAAACTTGGAGATAGAATCTCAAGAAGTTATGCTGTTGATAACAATTAACATTGTCTTTTATTCAACCATTAGAAAGTATTATCATAATCAAAATTAAAAATATCAGCAGGATTGTAGACTTTAATTAAAATAAGCGTTCTCAAAAGGATATTGTTGGTAATATATGTGATAATTAAAGAAAATGTTCCGCTTAATTAATTATTGTTAATAATAAATTTGAGTTTGACAATTTAAGTTATTTGGCCTTACAATATAAAGGGAAAATGTTGTAGAAGTGATATATTTCGTGTTTTCGTAACCTTAAACATGACTTGTGTGTTAATTAGAATATCTGTAATGAATAATTAGCAAAGATAAATAACGAAATCTCATCCAAAAACTACTTTATATTTAAAACGTGGTATATATTCCAAGGGTAATAAAGCATATTTAATAAGAAAAGCAAAATAAACTGTGAGATTTTTTTATTTATGAATCATTTAAGGTTTTCTTTTTGTGTGTACTTAGTATAATTTTAGAAAGTGGATAATCTTTTCAATTTAGTATTTTAATATCGTTTACATTTAATGTTTTTGGCATCACTGTTGATTTTATTATTCATTAGCTATTTATTGGTTTATTTCTTTTTGTTTTACAAATAAGAACTGTCAAAGTTGATATCTTGAAGTTAAGAAAAATTAATTGCTTCCTAGTCTAGTTATTGAAGTCCATTTATTTCGTAATGCATGCAGTTATCTTACTACTGTTACGCGTTGTTCGTATAGGAAAAACAAGACCGCTCCGAGATTTCGAGCATTGATTTATTTGTTCCGTAAGCCAATTTAATTTAGTGTCTTAATTTTCTTAGTTGTTACATGAAGTCGCTTGCTCTGTCTCCATCAGAAGTCTCATTCCATCCTGCCTGTTTGTGCTTCATAGCCTGCAGTTTTTGCATGTAAACTAAAGGATAAACTTGTTTATTCATGTATTATTAAGACACTATTATTTATTTATTAGACCTACTCAATTTTTATAGGCATATTTAGATTGGACATCTGAATATATATGGTTGGGATAAATAATTAACTTGTGTCTTTTGTCTCTCTCTCTCTCATATAATATCCCTTCTTTTTACAAATGTTCATTTTAGCCTACTAACCAGTGCCATCAGTGGAAGTTATATTACACATTGATTCCGTGTGGAACTAGGACGACGACAAGCAATGCTTCCTAATAACTGAAGCTTATTTTTTATGATTATTCCGGCTGACTTGATTTAAATAATAATGGTTAATTAACTATATTTTCCCTGAAACTTTTTTTATGAAATAACAGCATATTCACCCATGAAGGCAAAAATTCTTCGCGATGTCTCCAAACTATTGACCAAAGTGCCTAATTATGTTTTGCATTATACTAAATACCTACTAAAATTTACCGATCTAATGTACTTCTACAGTCTACATTCAAGTTATATTTTATTTTATATTGAGTCGTAATGAAGCACAATTTTACACACGTGCTTTGCTGATAATGATTATTTAATAGGTAAATGTGTGGTCATTGAAATGAATATTGTAATTTTGATATAAACACAAATACCATTATATGTACATTTTTACAATGCAAATTAAGCATTATGTAATGTAGAAAATGCAATTCCTCCATGACACCGGTTTCGTCCTTATTGCAAACTCTCCAAATACTGTCAAGTTTGCCGCGCACAGTACTTGAATCGTTACGTAGATAATGATAAAACTGATACTAAAAGAGTAATAATTTTAGTGTCGTAAATCTCTAGTTGCATCTATCTTTTCTTACCTCAATAATACAGTAGCAATAGCGCTTGGCTGATACGTATCATGTTGTCCTATTATTTGGCATGTGCTTAGGATGGTAAATGTATGCACAAAGGTTATTGTACGTTAAAGTATTTAAATTTCCTGTATCGTCCTTTTTGTGGTATTACATTTCTTCCAATACACTTATTAAATAGGTTACACCTTTGATGTTGACGACCGGCAGTTGTATCCCAGCTTAATAGATGAACTTGTTGAAGTATTACGATTGCCGGAAGGAGAATTTACGGATATTAAGGCATGTGCCCTGCGTACAATGACGGCGATTGTTAATTCTCACAAACTCGGATTTACGTGAGTTTTTTCAGTTGATTGATCTATGTTTTATATTTGAGATTATTCAAATGTGTATCATTACATAATTAATGACATCTATTTATATTATGGATGATTCTTAATATTTCGGAAATTTTATTATAATTGAACTGCTATACACTGAACAAGCAGTTTATTACAGCTTGCCTATAAACACTTCATTTTTCAATCTCATTATATATATATATATATATATATATATATATATATATATATATATATATATATATATATATATATATATACAGATTCGCACTAGAGAGGATACCATTAAGCAGGTTTTCCTAAACTTACCATTTAGAGGCGACTTACCGGCGTAGCGGTTAAATAGAGTAACTAAGAAGAATTTCTCCAATATTAAAGTTAATATCACATTTAGCACACAGAGAATCATGATGTTGGATGCCAAAGATCAATTGCCAATTCTCTCCAAATCATGCATAGTCTACAAATTCTCATGTATGTGCGGTAGTACATATATTGAACTTAAAAAGAAGCTGCTGATCAACAGAATACAGCAACATTTAACGCAGAAATTTATTTTAAAAAGCTTGGCAGCGTCAAGAAAATCAGCTATTTCCGATCATATATTGAAAACGGGACAATCAGCTAATTGGACCAGATTCTCAATTCTACATAAAGCAAAATCAGAAAAATTATTATATATTTATCAAGCCCTTTATATTAAAAAAGCACGCGCCTGGCCTAAATATTCAAAAGTTTCATCAACATGATATTCTTATCGGCTAGCCACGAATCACAAAACCTAATAACAATTTAATAGCATTCAGGCAAGACCAAAAACCCATTCGACCAGACTCAACAAAAATTCGATCGAATTGGAAAAAAACATCTGCAAATACGGAGACAAATTTCAAAACAATGTGAGCATTCAAAACTGCTATCCGCACATCCTGAACTGTTACCAAGTGGACAGAACAAAATTGAAGAATAAGTCGGCACGAAAGACAACTTTCGGGAAAATACCACTCGTGCACGTAACAGCCAGCAATGCGAAAAGTTGGTTAACTCTCAATCCATCAATACGAGAATTATCAGATCTCAGACATCACTTTGCAATAAAGCGAGAAGGACCTTTATATGCAAATAGACACATACGCATTTACACTTACAAATCAGCCCAAACGATTAAGAGAAGTAAAACCGAGTCGATTTATAGTCCATTTTTAAACTTATTCAATCGTATCTTGGATATTTAAATGCGGCACAATCCAATTTATAATTGACTTGATCAGTGTGCCACTTTCTATTTACCTGTTATTTGATCAATTATTAGATGGCCAACTGTTGTCGAGTCGACTGGAATGTCTAGTTATCATGGCGTACTACCAAGTGTTACTCGTCGCTGGGTACAAGGTCTTGTCAGTGGACGTATAGAGGCTCCAGGTGGTAGTGTTAACCAACATTACACTACAGCATTACTGAGCTTCCTCTACCATCTGGCTTGTTTCGAGGAGAACTCAAATTCATGTAAGTGTTTGCTGAAAAATCTGAAACACATATAGAATAACTCGACATCTTCATTGTGCATCCGCAATCTTAATGTCTATTTTGAGATTTAATATTTAGTATTTGGAAGCGATCTACGATAAAACTGAAAGAAATAGATTCGTTAATGAGAGTAGAAGGCGACTGGCGTCGTTACCTCTTATTCACTGGTGCAGAATAAACTAAAATATACACGGTGGACTTGCTGCAGTCTCATTTATTACTTGTATGTTGCTTGAGCCTAAGGTTTTATATTCATTGGGTTTTAAAAAGTGAGGGCTCTTGTCTAACGAGGTAGTCAACTTTTTACGGATGGCAAAATGCACAAGCGCGGAATCAATATTGACTGTTTCCATAAGTTGGAGAGTTACACTGAATCATACTCAGACTGACCAAATTCTAGTAAGTTAACGTAAGTACACTGGAATTGGTAGCGAATGTGCAGCAAGACTTTAAGAACACCTGGGCTTCTGTTTGGTTATCTGTAACTACAACTGCTAGTGTAACAGACGGAATTCGAAAATATTTTTAAACGTTTGAATGAGAGTGATTGTCACATGGTGATAAAACCGGAGAACTTGTTTGCTATTTATACAATTGCTAAACTGCTTCAATGCGCAGTATTGCAATGATCACCCTAGAGCCGAAAACTTACCAGTTCTGTTTAGGGCTGGTTTAATTACAGGTTAATTTCTAGGCCTAATTGCAATAATTAAGATGAAAAATCAAGGAAATCCAAGAGGCAGCAGAGCCTCAGGAATTATTAATAGTCAAAGAATTATGTAAATTTTCTTTGTTAAAGGGGCTCGCTTATTACGAGCAAACTATTATAAATAATTTTATTTAACCAAATATGTGTCAAGGTTATTATTGTTTCTAATGCTAGCGTGGGAGGTCTTGGTTGTATGCTAGCAGGCCAGATGAATAACTCGGCGACGGTTTGTATGGAATCAAGTCTAGTCTAGATTAAATTTTTGTGTCGTGCTTTTTATGGGAATCTGCATTTAAGTTTACTGTTATCAAGCAGTGGACGATATTCAATCGTGGCTTAATTTTGATTGTTTGTTTGTTTGACGCAGCTTCGAAACGTAACGGCTTCTTTGAATTGCATGCTCGTTTCCGACTTATAAGTAGTGATCATTCTGCCGTGCGATCATTTCTGTCGTTTGACCGCTAACAAATGATTGCTCATTATCGTGTCCATATAGTACTTATTCGCAGGTCATCGAATTGATCAATATCGTCCACGGCACTATACTCATCGGTCGTCAGTGTTATGACGTCCGACAAAATTTAACTAATGTTCGTTTAAATAAATGAATATCGAAAATGTTACTTTTACTGAAATGGAAAACCAGTGGAATCGATAGTCTTTAAAGTGTGTTAAATTTTAGAAAAGGATATTCACAAGCTTATTTTCGCAATTTAGACGAAAGAATGAGTTCCAGCTCAAGCTCTGCAAGTTTCAGTGGTAAAGAGTAAGATGCGTTATTACCGATCTTTTTATAACTTTGTAATGTTAACTAGCTTCTTTTAGACCAAGCAAGAGCAATTACATTATTTATCTCTAAAAGAACCTTCAATTTTTTATAAGTGCACGTATATCGCAGCCATGGTAGATCAACTCTGCTCTAGTAGATTAATTTAGAAACCAAAAAATGCTAGTAATGTGTGTTTACTTGCAACTTTTAATTCGGTATTATGTTTTGATGGAATAGTTTAACAAATGTGATTCTAAAAATTATGTTGTAGAGTATATCCAAAAAATCGTAGAAAACTGCAGAAACTCAATTGCTTGTTAGTTTTATTGATTCGTTGCTTTAATTTCTGTGTTAATTTAGTTGATCATTAATTATACTTCAATTTTTGTTTGCAAACCTCCTTCATGCTGACCTATTCGATTGCTTTTACAAGGTGAGTTTGCACTGAGTCTTACTCAAAGTCCCTTTAGTGTTTTAAATCTGATATAAGCTAATAGTACACATATTACTGTAATCTTTTGGCAACTTTCAATCTATCAATATGTATTGTATTTATTTATATTTCTGTTATGATTCATTGAATGTAGCGCGCGAATAAGCTTTCTAGTATGTTCCATTTTTTCGTCATAAGTGTAATTCCTTGAAATATCGTGGCATCGTGTTTGTCATTGTTCTGTTTTACTGGCTTCCGAATTAATATAGAATTTAAATATTGTGGATTTCAAATTTTTAGGGCTGACAATTTAATAGTGCCAGTGTAATTATAGCGATCCTTACTTATTACACGTATCGAATCAGTTCTTAGGTCTTGTATGGAACATTTGCTATGCTTAACAAGTGTTGGATGCTGATGTTACGATAATGAAACTGCTTTTAGTTGAGCCTTTAACGGGATCTTTTTTTGTCCAGAGTGTGTTATTTATTTATTAAAATTATATTCTGTTTTTTAATAAAGTAACGTTAATGGCGTGGTGCTTATTCTGCCGGCTCCTACTTATTGCAAATTTCATTTTAACTTTTATTATATTTGTACTAAGTCATATTTAATTTCATAGGCAATATTTAGAGTAATATACTTTAATATATGCAAATGTCGTACAGCTGTTTCTAGTCGTCAATCCGCAGCTTTGTGCACTAGCGGTGTTCTTGATACTATGCTTCGACTGATCGCTTGGCATTCGTCTCGCAACGACTGTTTGAATTACGTGACTAGGGCGGTTCGCGTCACCGATCAAATTTTGCTAAGACTGGCTTCTAGTAGGCCAGGTGTTATCGATACATTGGTCGGACGAATGCGCTTCGAGGTTGATCTTGTCTTGGCGGAATCTAGTAACACAGACCAACTTTCTACTGTCAGCGATCTTCCTAAACGAGTCTTACTAACAACCTCTCCTGACGTGCAAAATACTGATGCGGAAATATCAGTTCAATCTGCCGCTCCAGCAGAAATGCAGACGAATATTCTGAATAGTTGCGTATCACAATGTATACCAACATCAATTGACACGCCCACACCATCCAATATGCAGGTTGAGCTAGACACGTTACAGAGCGGTGCTAATACATTTGGGACTTCTTCCGATGGTAGCATTATGTCTACGCAGCACAGAAATCAGGTGAGAAACTATGTTATGTTATTAGCTGTTACTGCATTATCATAAGCTTAAGTGTATGAGTGGTTGGAAGGTTAATAACGTATGTTTATAAACTTCTAATTCATGTTTTTAACAAAATTATTTCAATTCAAAATTCATTTATTTTATACCAGTAAATTTTTTGAGATTATTATTATTATAACATTTTCCGACATATTTATAAATGTATACTACGCTGTGGGTTGGCAAGCGATCCAATTTTTCTTATAGCTAGGTTCGTGCAATTTTGTCGATTGATGTGTCATTTTGCTCATGAAGATGCACTGTGACGTGATCTATAACTTTAAGGATAGTTTCCGGCCACGAATCCTGTAGTTTAAATTGTCTGCGCCTTTTGTCATCTACTGACATTGCCCCGATAGCCTAGAACTTCGCATTAGTGCTCCAGTGTACGCAATCGGCTATGTTTACATTAATGCAAAATGATGCAATATAGATAAATAAATAAATAGATCAGATCAGGTTAGACATTTCCCTCATTATCTATACGTGTCGGCTTTCATCAGATTGGGCCATATGCAAAATCAAGAGTTCACAAAGCTTTCCAAGTGTCGACAGCTGCAGTCGGATTTCGTCCATGACTCTGGGACATAAAGAAGGCCTCTAACTGCTTCATTTGAAGATCATGGGTTTATGTCTTCAATATATTTCCACTTGTCTTTTTAGCTTTCACTCTAGAGTAACAGTATTTGAATTTTTAAATATTAGCAGAATTGTATGATGTTATGTTGTATAATGAAGACGTTGATACTTCATTTATACTCTGAATTAATCACTTGATATCGAACCATTGAATTTCTAGTTTGTTCACAGTCCTGGATCTAGCTTTTACATATTGGTTAGGTGGCTTGTGATGTCAGAATCTTTGCTAAAAATTTTATTATTATCGTGGATTTTAGTGCTAATCTTTTAGCTGTTTTTCAATAGTAACTGGATAAATTATTTTTATGAATGAGTTGTTTTTGAATAGCCTTTTTACAATGAGTATTTCATTATAAAATAATGTTGACTGGCCTGCATTGAAGCAAAACTTGTTTAACCTGACCCTCAACTGTGCTTATTTACTTTGTGTCGAAAGGTAAGAAATTCATTTACCGAATATTGTTATCTCTTCACGTCTGAAATTTTTAAAATATTCTTTTTAGTATTCATTGTATTGATATAATTTTTTCTTGTTATTTCTACTTAATGTTGTCGATCTAATCTAGTTTTCACGCTACGCTACTTCGTCATCGACTGGTTCTAACTCTCCAGTTTTTGTTCAAACTGGAATTACTGACGCGAATCGTGATAGTGTCCTGTCTACGTCAGAAGCTTGTGAGTCAGCGAACAGTGCAGTGCATTCATGTGTTAATCCTCCATCACAACATTTTGAATTCAGTAATACCACTGAGATCCGTCCGCGAGAAAATCAATCGGTATATCTGCCTCGTTCTCAACCTACCGATATTCCTACTTCCACCTCACAGTTGGTACATGATCAATCGAATTTATCTTCTTCTGCCGGATCTTCTGCGATCAGTACAAGTCAACGTGCTGGAGTCGTATCAGCAGTTTCCTCTGAATCATCGTCCGGCGTTTTTTCATCATCATCGAGTCCGCCGTCGTCCTGGATGAGCTCCGCATCATCAACAACAAATATAGCCACACCTCTGGGTGCAAGCACTGTTGCGGCAGGTAATGTTGCTTTGATAGGCGACAGTTGTAACATTACTGCGCCAAAAAAATTTTCAAACGACGCTATTTCAATTAAAACCGGTAATTCTTTGAATGAGTTTATTGCAATTCATTATTATCATGCACATTGAAATCAGTCGCATCCATTTCATGTATAATTGATTGTATCTATTATGTCAACACGTGCACATATATAGGCGGAGTTGGAAGCTCCTTCGTCCAAAAGTATTATTAGATGAGAGTAGCATGGTTTCTCCGCTGTATTTGTTCGTTCTATAAAGGTGTTCTAAAATTTGACTAGGCGCGGAAAGGCATATTTAATATTCCGATACTGAGTTTATTACTGCGCCTGTGGATTTCTTTAAAACTTTCCTATTAACTTCAATTACGGTTTACGTTCTATCTTTACTGAAATCGTCCTAAATAATTAACGCATCAAAATATATTCTTCCTATGGGGTGACTATCTATGGATTGTACTGTACCTAGTCTCCTTGCCTTATGTTTAGCTGTACATAATTGTGTTGTGTAAAGATCTAAGTTGCCAAATTTGTGTTTGCTATCTAGGTTAATATTCTCATCCTAACTAGATCTTTCGATACATATATGTTTTGCATGTATGTTTTGTATAAATTATTATTTTATTATTTATTGTTACTTTTTACATTCAATTTTCCTCGTGATTATATGGCATTGAAGTATCATTTTTTTACTTGATTTTGTATTTCTGTCTGTGTTGATGATAATGATATTTTTTGAAGTATTAGTTTTATGACAATATTGATAGCATAAGTGGCAACTCAGGTATTGTTTTTAAGTTTGAGAAGATGTCCTATCTTTTTCTCCTAAGTGACAAATGTTACCAGGTTTATAAAAATATGCGCTAAAAATGCGTTCTATTCTATATATTTTCTTTACCCAATTTTTAAAATTTGGACGCCGTAAAATTGTCTGTGGCCTGACTCTGGTTATGAGATGGCGTATCGTTAATTCCGCAGGTTATATATAACTGTAGAGCGATGTTCTCGCCATGGTTTTGTATAACAAGCCATCATTTATGTCTAGATTATCATTTTCTTCCAGATATTTACACATTCTCATACAACACTGAATTTATTGTTACATGGTCGTTAATTCCTGCGATAATTCGAACAATGCAAGCTGCATCATCATAAATCTGGTCCTATTTTTCAAAATCTTCGTATTTGTTTGATGAACTTGTCTTTAGACAACATTTATTCTCAAGAAGAATCACTTGTTGTTACATTTGTTGAGACTGACGTTTGTTCGGATCAGTTTCTGCAAATAAAAACGGAATGTCTTTTAACTGAATGTGCTAACACAGCTTAACATTTTTTGTTGTCTTGATAGTAAATAATAAGTATCGCTTTCTCATTGCGCAATCAAATATGTTTCAAGCACTTTATTTAGATGGAAATAATAGCGATATTAGATTGTTTTGTTTTTGAGCTGATACCTTTTCGAATTTCAATAATTAATAATTAAATACTTTCGAAGAAGTTTGTCTTCAATGTTAAAAAATTCCTTTTCCAACCTGATGTTGGGGTACTTGACTTTACCTTGAAGAGGTCGCACTAGCTTATTTTAGAATACGCTTCGTTTTTATATTTTATATGATTTTGGCATAAGTATTAATTGAACGTGACATATTTTATTTTTTACACTTTATGCTACTTATCTAGATAATTTCTATTCACTATTATTTGCAATTTGCCCAATTTGTGATGATTATTGTTAAAAATTTATTATTAAGCTCCCCTTGAAAGTATTGTGAACTATTAAGTTTTTTGTGTAAATTTTTATTTATTAACTGGGAGTTGACTGTTTTGTATAAAAAAATGGTGTGTTTATTTTAAAAGGAATGACGCAGTCAGTGCACATTGCTTCGCCGGTCTCCCCTTTGAGCACTCAACGTTCTGGCCTGATGAAGTCAATGTTAAACCTCGTAAAACGACTCTGTCTTGATGCCGAATGGCATGAGCCTGTTCGACAGGCTTTCGAAGTGTCAGGCAGTCTACCAGAAGTAATGCGTAGCATCTTCTTGAACGCGCACAGTCACTTCACACCTCAGCTAGCCCTGTTCGCGATGGAAACAATCACCAACTACATCTACATGTACCCATCGCGCATATCTTTCATGCAGGCGAGTTTAACATTTATGTGTTTTTCACCATTATACCAAGAAATATACATTTTGGTGATTTCGAAATGGTGAAATTAGTATGAAATTTTGCAGGGAAATATTATTTTTATATTCCTAGTTGACATTTGTAATACAAAGTATTTAATTTTTCTCTATTAGAATTTTTTCTATTGAAACTATTTACTATTATCTTATTGTAAATTAGACACAGCTTTATTATGTCCAGTTTGATTTATTTAAGCTATTAACAAGTAAAATGAGGATTAAGTCAGTTATTTGGGGATTTATTAGTTAGCTTTCAACCGACGATGTTCTTGGTTTTGTCGGGTTGATATATGTCATCCTTCAACTTCAACAGTGAAAAATAATCTAAATCCGTCTTTATTCTTTGAACAACCATATACTGCTTTTTCGTACGTCTTAGGCATTTATTTAATTTGTTTGCTCAAATTATTTTTAAGTTATAATTTATCTGTTCTTTACTCTTTTGTTCTTCGGGTATTTAACAGGATAAAGGCTTTACCAAAGATATACTAGATGCTATGACAAAACACCCATTGCATCAGAATCGTGACTTTCTTGTTCAGCTTCCAGTAGTTCTCAACACACTTGCTTTGAACTCACGTGGCATTGAGTCAATTCTGGCCAGCCAAGTGTTGGAGCGTTATATGGCCACATTAGTCCAACCGGGTTATCTGGCGACAATGAAGACGAAACGTGTTCGTGACTTTCTTTCACAAGCGGCGCCCAGTCAATTGACAAATGGAAGCTATTTGGGCCAATTTTCTGGCATTAATGGAACAGGGGGTGGCACGCTTAGTGGTAACAGTTCTAGCAGTGGCAATAATAACAGTCTAACGGCCAGCCAGATGAGCAGTGCCGTTCACGAACTGATTAAATCTCACACAGAATTGAAACCGACTATATTTCGCGCCATTGTATCTGTGAGTTATTAAAACTAGTGCATTCATATTTATCTTCTTCGTGTACTATAGATGCTTTAGCATATTTCCTCAATATAAATATTTCATATTTATATTGAATATTATTATTATTATTATTATTGGGTCAAAAAATTGCTTTCACTAGTTATATTACTGTAAATTACCGTCGCAACTTGTCATGTTAGTAGAAGAATTACTGCGGTAAAATTTTCGAACATGAGATAGGCATCAATTTCATGTTCTGAAACGTTAAGACCTACGGTCCCCATCAGAGCACGATAACAATCTGACTAACGAGTATTAAACCCTAATGCGTATGTAAGTTATCGAAAATCAAAGATGCAGCTCTTGTATTTGGTATCCTGGAATGACAATTTCTAAACATAACAGTTTTCAATCTTTTGCCAAATTTATTAAATATATATAATTGAATATTAATTTCTCTTGTGGATAGCGATAACAGTTCTTTAGATCAAGTTTGCGGATTTTAGACAAAAATCAATCCTGAACTTCGGCATTAGTGATTTTTCAATGTTCGAGACTACTGTGATTTTGGGCCTTAAAAGTTTTTTTTATTGCTGTATATATGAATTTCTTGTTGTGGATTTGGCCGCATTTTTCTTGTGTGGGACAATTGATAGCACTCGTAGGTCGGTAAAATCTTGAATCCTGTACATTTCCAGGTGCCTTGATTGATGGGTTCTCACTTGTTCCTTCTTTTTTAAGCCTTCCATCAGCTGCTTGCCTGAAAATGACGTTGGAACAAGATTTTCCAATCTATCAATTGTCCCGCACAAGAAAAATGCGATGAAATGCACAACAAGAAGTACAGCACCGAGCAAATAATTCAACAATTAAGTACTACTATATATATATATTTATGGCGTATACTTTGTTGATGGAATCTTTCTTTTTTAATTTAATTCTTTCCTCACATGCTCATGTTTAGTGTCTTCATCGTATCGCCGAAATTGGAAACTCCGGTTCCGCAAGTCTTCTTCCGGAAAGCTTGCCGACGAGACAACAACAAATTCCTACTCCAACCGGTACAGCTTCAGTTACTCCAGTAATTTCCAGTACTGCTCACATAAATTTAATACCTTCAGAACCTTTGTCACAACCATCCACCAGTAATGCTGTTGCACCTCATAATATATCTACACAAAGCAACGATCATTCGTCAGAATTCTCTGCATCAGTTACAAGGAATATTACCAATACAGCTGCCACTCAAGCAGACACAACGATTGTCACATCAACTGAATCAGTTTCTATAAGTTCAACAACGTCATTTCTTCAAACTTGTAAGCATAATCGCTAAACATATTTTTGTGAACAATGATAAGTCTATACGGCATAGAATTATGCATAAGTTAATTTTGGTTCTCCTATCTTGGTTAATAAGCGTTCCCTCTTCATTGTGTCTGAATATACTGCCACCGATTGCTGCACAATGGACAGCCAGAACGCTTTTTGCTTTAACCTAAGCTCTTTACTAGTTATAGTAGGAAGTTCAGATATAGCTTTTCGGCTTTCATCTATATTTTCTAAAAAGGCAATCGTAATTCATGCGATAACCATTGTGGTATAAACTTGATTCCAGTCCTGAATCACATGAAAAGAAAAAGAAGGCTTCTGGCCAAGACGAAACTTATAAATTTTTTTCTTTAATAATGTACTTGAACAACGGCATGTATTTTGTCGTCGATAATGACCACTTCTAGCTATAATGTTTTTTTATGAACCAGCCGATTGTGTTTTTCATACATTCTTTCATAGTAGTCCTATTGTGCTACCTACAGTTGCCTTTTAGTTCAACTTGGTAAATTCACACAACACGCTAATTTCTTAAACATGAGAAATGCTGATCTTGAAAAAAAGACTATCTTGTGTCAGTAATCGTCGTTTAAAATTTCATCCACTTCTGTTACGTGTGGTAATCTATACTTTAAAAGAACTATCTTCAAACTTGTAAAATGAACATTATAAAGGTATTACTTTTTAATGTGTCTATATTTTAAACTTCGTTATCATTTCATACAGCTCATAGGCGTGACCATGCTCATGAATCTGATCGCTTGAGCGATTGTCTCCCATCGTCCCCACAGACTACACAGGCTGCTTCATCCCTTCGTGACTCCCCTTCAGCTTCTTCTACAACCTCTTCTTCATCTGCTTCAACTGCGTCCAGTTCACTTTCTGTCTTGAGTAGTGGATTTGTGGTTGTACCAATAGACGGGGAGCTCGAACTAGACCATCCTGAGGGCTTTGTGCGAACAATACCAACTGCCGGTCGCCCCACGGGAGCGATTTCAGGTAGTATTGGCGCAGTTCTTGTAGGAGCAGTTAGTGGTTCGGTTGGCTCTGGCAGTAACACGGCTGCAGAAGACATCGATGATGATGTTGAGGAAGATATGGACGATGTGCCAGGGTTTCTACCTCCGAATCATGGAGATTTCAACACCAATGCCAATATCACAATCTCGAATAGCCTCACTGTGGCCGATTCTAACCAGAGATTTCCGGATAATATTTCAATATTAAACTCGCACACTGCGGTCGATAATGTAATTAACACTACCATAACTCATCATGGGCTGACTACTATTAGCGAGCTTGATAACGCGACAACACAGAACCAGGTTGCTGTTGATTCGTCTGAAAGAAATTCAGCTGCATTTGCTGCTACAACAACCGGTTTGGATGAGACTGGCTCCGTTACAGGATGTTCTATTTCAAATACTAATCTAAGCAAATGCCAGATAGGCAGTAGTGCTTTTGGCGCTAATTTACCTAAAAGTAGCCTAAATGATACATTTGATACTAGCAAAACTAAGGAACATTTCAATGGTTGCGAACCGGAATCTGTTTCGGGAGCACTTGTTCCACCGAATTTATACCTTGCCGACTATATGCTTAATGTTGTGAGTTGCGATTTTATTTGTTTTTGTCCACTGTTTTTATGATACTTGATTAAATCAATGTTGCGATCTTGATATAAACACCTGATCTATTATGTACACATTTTTCAGTATAAACTAAGCCTTTTTTAATGCTGCAAAGGCAACTAACCTAGAGTGACACAATGTTTCGGTTTATGTCCGTGGTAAGTTCAGGATAGCTATTTAAATGTTCCCAATAAGGACGAAACCACACAACCGGATGATGAAATGTCTATTAAACATTACAAAATGCTTAGATTATACTGGTATTTGAGTGTACATAATGAATCAGGTGTTTTTATCAAGAGCGCAACCTTGATTTAAGCAGCTGTCATCATAACTCGCGCAAAAAATTTTTTTAAATTACATAAATGTTTAATTTGATCATGCTGTTCTTACTTTAATTATTAAACATTGAAATATATTTAAAAATGTACTTATTGGAAAACCTTTGTGCTATTATATCTCGCCGGGTAAACAAAGTTGTTGTGTCTGTTGCTATTTAGATTTTACTAATTGGGTACTGTCTTGGACAAATTTACATTATTTTGGCTCAGGGTTAGTTCGTAGGTTTTTGTAAAAAAATATTTGACTTTTTGTTATCTTAATTGAATGCTTTAATATTTTGATCTTACCGTCGACATTTCATTGAAGAAACTGAAGATACACATGTTCATTCATTCCTGCCGTCCTTTGTGCTTGTGGGAATTCACTTTTCAGATCGAATATCATGGATTATTCATTTATACTTACATCAGTGTAAAAATTATTCGTTGTCTCTTCCAAATAAGTATTGAGATGTTATATTTTATTATTGTAATCACTTCTATGGGTTGTCTTGTGCAGTGTCTTTATCATTTCATTATGTCTTTAAATGTATTGCTTCTCTATTTTGACTTTATTTGGCGGACCTACGTTATTCTACATTTCCCGCTGAAATACTCTGGCAAAGTTGAACGATAGATTGTGCTGAATACCTCCATATATTAACGATTTCGTCCACGTAGGTTCTATTTCATCACCAGACGCATCGAATTCTATCAATATTTCCAGACGTATTAGCCGTCGTTTTAAGTTATGCAAACATCGTTGAAATTGGCTGCCTGTTTCATTAGAGCTTGGCAATCAGCAAGCTATAGTTTGTTTTATTGTAAGTGGTAGCATGAACTTTGCGATTAATTTCGAGACGCAACCATCATCCCATTTCACATAAATCTTCGAGTTATGTTTTACTGCGTGCATCAGATGCGAAGGAAACTGGTGTTTGATTATACTAGTCAGTCCCGGTAGAAATATCATCTTTTTGAAAACTACTAAATTCAAGATTAGGTGCTTTCGTTTTTTTACTGCCTACACATAATCATGTATAAAACAAGATACTGTTTCGGCCACTGCGCAAGGTGAAATAAAATCCCAATATCTTATTGTGTTAGTAAGCGGTATCTAGTTTCTCACTTTTTGATACAATGAATTATATGGATATTTGTCTGTACACAGGACCCAACGTCGTATTTCGAAATATACATTATATTTGAGTTAAATCATTATTTAATAAATCTAGATTGTATTTTCAATTCGACACATTTTATGCGTAAAGAATTGAGCAACGAAAAGCTTTATCAAGTAGGTTAGTTTAAATAAAAATTGATATATTGCGTATTTGAATCAGGATTTCAGCGTCTGTAAAGTACTACACAACTGTGCTGACTGCGAACGCCTTGGTGTAGAGAATTTTCTCAAGTTATACGGTAAAGTGTGGTACTGTTCTAAACTCAATAGGCAAGCCATGTCCACTGAATAGATCTCCGTAAACTGCCGACCTTTTAATAGTCTAAAGTCATCCACTAAGACCAATGCCAAAATAATTAATCATTTTCGTATTCTATTTGTATCTGAATACGCTTCCGCCAAATAAAGTTCAGGAAACGTAGTCGCGGTAGTTCACATCGAAGTTCCTTGTTAAGAAGATTGATATGCCTATGAATGGTTTTGGCTATGGGCGACATGAATGCTCACATATTAGTAAATATGTCAACGTTTATGAAAATCGCAAATGCTAAAGTAGTCTTCTACACCGTTCGTCCTTTATTGTGAAAAGAAAATGTCTCACTTTCTCTTAATGACAATGTGTACAGCCCATCTGTATGCACATTTTTTGTTTGCTAGTAAGCTTTGCATTTGTTTAAATATGTTTAAGATGCTTACATTCGTTTATTAGACGTTGTAGAAGAAGCAAAGTTCATATGATTTATCACCAACGAATAAACAACGCTAATAACCATAAACGAAATTTGAAATCCGTCAATGAGTTCTTGTTAGACAAACAACTTATTGCGTTGACCAGGTCACGTTTCGCTTGTGCCCTCAATTGGATTGTTTATAATTCCTGCGCGAAATGGCGGTCTTGTAGCAGATTTCTCGTGGAGTCATCTTAACTTTCTTTTCTAAGCTTGACAGCGTTAGCTGCGATTTGTGTTTGTGTCTATGACGTGATACTGTGAAAACTGCGGGGAAGCTGTATTGTCAATATTGCCTTGCCCTGAAGCTGACTTGGCCATAATGGTTTTCGGTAGAGGTTCCGTTTTTATTACATCTGTGGGTTATCTAGGTAATTATACTTATAATAAAAAGATCATATTCCTCATATATGACCTAATAATTTATTTGCTTGCATTATTGTATCACTTTTTGGTAAAAATCTTTTATTTATTTTCCCTATGGTTATTTGGCAGTGAAGCATTAGATACTATTGTTCAATGTATTGCTGTGCATGATGAGGATGGTTGAAGCTTTTGTTAACTGTCCTGTATTTTTTTGTCAAATTTAACTCGATTTTACTACGGCTGAAGTTTTCTCTGCCTATCTTGTGTGTTGTGTAGATCTTTTTTGATTAACTTTTGTTGGTTGTCTATTAGGTCTCACCATTTGGCTTAATTCAACCCTTATCTTAACTATTATTCTTTTGTCCTTTATATGGTTCTGCGTTTAGTTTTTATTTGCCATTATAATTAATATTGGCCGTAGTAGTACCACTACTGGTGGTATTTATAGTAGTAGTCGTAGTATTATTTATATTAGTTCTTTCTAACTTCCAGTACCTCGAAGCTGAGCTGATTTTCCTTTCTGTTTGTTTAGTTGAAAATATTGTTTCACACATTTTAATTTTT
Source organism: Eudiplozoon nipponicum (assembly GCA_029291075.1). NCBI lineage: Eukaryota > Metazoa > Platyhelminthes > Monogenea > Mazocraeidea > Diplozoidae > Eudiplozoon > Eudiplozoon nipponicum. Next base: position 23,754 of record JAQBSW010005754.1, on the reverse strand, counting down.
TGTTTGAATGTCAAAGCCTCTGTGGGCAGCGCAGCTTCGTAGGATACTAGAAAGCGCAATAATACGACTCAGGTGTTTTTTCAGTTCGCCGATTTAGATTAGAGTGTATTATTTTAATGAAAAAAAGTGAAATGAGAATGGTAAATGGACAGGTTTGAGCCCTGTCCGCGACAAATTCTGACCAATAAGTGATGAGTTCCCAATGAGGACGAAACCGGTCTACTGGATGAATTGCCTTTTTTCCTATACTACGAAATTCCTAGTTTATGCTGACAAATGTATGTAAGTAATGAGTCAGGTGTTTATATAATGGTCGCAACCTTAATTATAGCCATTGTTATCACCGCTCGCGCAACCAACGCTCGTTTAATCGTATTTATTCGTTTGTATAAAATTATAAGTCTTTCTATATCGTCAGTGAAAGGATGTTACTGATCGAAGGCTAACCTTTACAAACTATTGTTATTTGTATGAACACGTAATCGATTTGCCTCTATGCGCAAGTTGTACAATTTAAGAAATAAATATTCGAGTTTTTAATACTATACGAGTTTGACCTTTGAATAAGCCGATTTGTGTTTATAATTTAAAAGAGCTATAGTGCCTATTTGTAGAAAATATTAATTATCTATTATTTTTTTCACACCAGTGGATGTTTAAATATGTACTCCTTTCTTTGGTTTTTTATAAATTTACTGCATAATATTTTTCCTGTGTATTTTAGTTTAAGTTCTTGGAGAAGTTATTTCATTCCGTCGAACACGTTACAGAGGGCCTGTGTCGTCAATTTGTCGCGCAAGGTGGACTTCAGGCATTGAGCAAACTACTGGTGATGCCTGGCCTACCGTACGACTTTCCAGTGTCTACTGCTTGCGCGTCACTGTGCAAGATATTTGAACACTTGGCTAACTCCTCACCTTATGCAAATGAGGACGTATTTGAGCCACTGTTTAAGGTAATGTTTTACCAAACGTGTTGTAATGAACCATTTACATCGAGATCTTAGTTTTTGTTCTGTTGTCCTAATTAATCTTATTTGTTTTTAGGGTCTATAAATTGATTCATTTTTTCGTTTATTGTGTTGAAAAATACAAAACTGTAAATAGACTAATATGCTTAAATAGAACTTGCTCTACAAAATGGAACACCTGTTTTTGGTTCTTTACCTGAGTTTTTCTTTAATTAAATGGTATTTATTTTAGTCTAAAGTCGAAAAACGCGATTTTTGCGTATACCTGATACATGCCTACGCCATCTTACTGTTTATTTTTCTGAATTATTGAGTGTACGGTGCTTTTCCTCGACTTCAAATATTGTTCGAAGTTATTACCAGACTACCGTGAATAGTTTGTGAATTATTTAGTCTTGCGGTATGAAATTATAACCCTCCAAGTAGTAATATACTTTTAAAAAGCGACTATAACTTAATTCATTTCTGGTAAGATCGGAACGTAGTTGACAGGTTTACATATCTTGGTAGCTGTGTCAACAACTCAGGCAATAAAAGTGACGAGGTGATACTAAGAGTCGCGCCAGCTTAAGTAATTGTTTCTAAACTACGCCATTTAAGGGGAAACACGAGTATCTCACTTAGCCTATATATTAATTGCACATATACCTGTAGTTTTTTACGCTAGTGAAACTTCACAGTCGAACCTTTAAGACGACTGCCGCTGTTCGGGAATCATAATACACAGGTTACCAACAATGAACCAGCATCAATGACATCCGTAGATGTATTTTTGTTTCGGCGAGCAATTCTTTGGCGTTTGGAAAATAAATGAAGCTCAATCATATGTGCTAGCTCGGTCACGTTTTACGTGTTCCTTTTAGATTGCTCAATTGAGCATTATCCTTTCAACTGGCGCCATATTGGCGGTAGTTACAATGTGGACAGATTTTGACATGGCAAATTTATATAGAGCTAAATAAAATCAAATTAATAGTTTTTTTATAATTTATGATAAGTTGTGAACTGAAGAAGAAAAAATACATTGGATCAACCTAATTAGTCTAAACGCAGGTCAGGTAATATATGGCCCTTTCGTTTACCTGCATGGAATCCACTTGCGCATCAGTTTTTTGTTTCGAATCCAGCTTGTTTGTGACATTTGTAGGTTACTAGCAGAATGTTCTTGTTAGCTGTCCTTCTAATATTGGGCAGAGGTAACTGCGAGCTTTGCTTCCTTGTGTGAAGCGATACAGAGAAAATCGCAAAGGCTCTTTTGCCGATGTTGCCCGGCCTAAAAGTTGACTGATCCATTATAGTGTTTTGTGTGGTAGTGCTTGCCTTATTTCTGCATTATTTGGGTAAATATCTCCAACTAGACTAGATCCTCTTCATAAATCATTTATTTAATAATAAAGATTGGTTACTGCTGATGCTAATTTCTTCGTACCGTGACATTGTCTGTATGAACAAAATGAACTTCTTACGAATTTTTTCCCCGTTGTAGACCCAGAGAGAAGTGGTTTTAAGACAAAACTGCCTAAAGATATCCGGATGCACTTTGTTCGAGATAAATCATTCTTTTCTTATTCATGTGTGTATTTATGTAGGTTCATTCAGTTATGTATGTTGATTAGATTATATTTATGTATTTATGCCTGTATTTTTGTTTCTCTATTTATGTAAGTATGAATTTATGCACCTGTATGTATGTTTGTGTGTATCTGTGTATTTGTATATTGATTTTTCTATATAGGTATGTATTTATTTTGTATGTGTTTGCATGCATGTATATGATATTTTGTTTGTATGTATATATGTACATAAAAATTGAATGTTTTTATGGATAATCATAATCATTATTTAAACAAATATAAAAATCAATTTATAACAGTTAAATACTGTTTGTTGCGGAGAAATAATATATATGCAAGTATGTATTAGGAGTTGCGAACCTAGTAACAAATTAGTTCAGTTGTGACCAGAAGGATAAACCAAAGGCAGCATGAACGGAAAGTATAATCTCATGCACATTCGTTTCGTGCTTACTGGCGACTCATCAGTAGGAGCCGGTATTACGCCCTAACACAATAGCTATAGTGTTAGTATCCTTTACAGACTCTGTATATATACTATATAGTGTGAGTTATTGCTGAAGTCGCATTGTCGTAGACTTTATATGATGTTAGCTTCACTATTGCAGGTTTACACATTCGTCTAGGAGATTGTACCGTCCTATTATCCCACATTCTTGACCAAAATAAAGGGCGTAATACCGGCTCCTACTGATGAGTCGCCAGGAAGTACGAAACAAATGTGAATGAGATTATACTTTCCGTTCATACCGCCTTTGGCTTATCCTTCTGATCACAACTGAACTAATTTGTTACTAGGTTCGCAACACCTAATGCATACTTGCATAAAAATCGTTTGTAACTGATGCTTCATTGTCATATAACCAATATAAATAATAATAAATTTAAAAAATAAAAATGTAAGTAATGTTAATTCCAAAAGTAATAATTTAGACAAGAAATATCATGAGATCTTGATAGTTGTATATATTTGTTTCAGAATTAATACAACTTTGATCTCTACACAACTTCATTGTGACCAATTTATCTTTAAGGCCAGTCGACATTGACAATATTGCTTCTTTGTGACATTTAAATATATCACGCCAGAATCATGTAAAAACCTAACAGCTAATTTCGATTGGAAAAAACGAAAAAAATTAAATTTTGATGATTATTCTATTATGAATCCACAACAAAAAGCCACTGAGCTCGACTCGATGTCATATCGCACAGGGTCTCCAGCCAAGTAATATTATAGTACATGGACCTCCTAATTACAGACGAGCGAGTACTATACTACACAATTTGAATGTTTCTGTCATGTCAGGATGTGTCCACTTTTTTATTGATCCATTCGGCTCTTCTGGGCAATCGCACTGAAGACATACATAAAAGGTGACGGAAAAAGCCTTATTTGCCTGGCTTACGACTAGCTTTTATTGACCAATCCATAAATACTTTTACGCATGTAAGATTTGCTTTTTCATTGTTGGTATCCTATACATACTAGGCTTTTCAAGCAACGATGATCTAATGTCTAAACTTCTGAGCTCATTAACTATGAAGGGCCAAGTCTCACGAGCATGTAATTAAACTTCACATACGGATGCTTTTTACGCACGATCCTTAAGTCGTGGTGAGATAGACACGCTTCTCCTTAAATGGTGAGGGTTCGTTATAGTTACTCTAGCTTCTTCGCGATTCGCATACTCTCCTCATCACATATTTCTTGGGGTATAAATACAACAGCCAATGTATATAAACTTGTCAGGTACGTCCAAATCCTCAATTTGCAGCCACGGATTTGATGTAAGTGGTGGGTTATCCTGTAGAGGTATCTTATATTTTGAGAGCGCGACTATCATACCGAAAGAGAAAACAGCGATTGCTAATCTAATTAAGGCGACTTAAACCGAATCTCGGTTGTCGTATGATGATAGTATTTTGCCTGCAATGTCGAGATCGATTAATCTATTGCTGTGGAGAGTTTTGTAATAGATGTATCTATTACAAAATGGGACTTTGTAAAAGCTTTGACGAACCCTACTGATTGTAGTAATGTTGTATGTTAATTCACTGTAGACTCTAGCGCGACCAGAAGTTTATGTATAAAAAGCGCGTATAATATTTACAAATATGGTGGGCATACCACTTTTCGATAAAATATCGAAAAGAACATCGCGATCAACTGAGTGAAATGCGCCCTTGAAGTCTATGCAACCGCATAAAAGGCCAGAGATGTCTTGTGATTCACGCGAAGCGATCATACAGCGTAAGATAATTGAAAAAAAACTAGAAAAGCCTTAAGTGATGTTTATTTCACAATGATTATCAAGTGAAATACGTTTGCCTTTATGGGGTATAATGGTAATAGTTGACCTATTCAAAGGAAGCGGAACGATCCCTTCATTCCATGTACTATGAAAAAGCTTAGTCAACTCCCAATAAAATGTCCCCATTATCCTTAATTAGGCTTGCCAGCAAAACTTCGGAGGTTGCAGCTTTGCGACATTTAAGAGATCGGACTGCATACCGTATTTCTAAATCTGTTGGCTGTTCGAAATTAGCGTTCAACACTTTTTCTATATGTATACCTTTCGGGCATCGAGACTGATGCGGGTACTGAGATTAAATTTATCTTTATATTGTTCGGTCCATCCTTCAAGGAGCGCATTTTTATCAGTTATTCGATTGTTCTTGCAATTAGTTATAGCTTCGCTAACTTAAATTTTCTCGTTGTATTTTGGTTACGGATACTCAGCGTATATCGATTTCTAATCTATTCATCGTATGTGCTACAACTTCTTATTGTCCATTTTTGAATGTTCGCACATTAAGTGGGCTGACGTTAAAACCTAACCCATGCTTAGTGAATGGTAGTTTACTGGTACTATTTTCAATAATTGGCCATCTGAAATTGGACATAATGATATAACCGACATCAACCATGCTCATGGCATCTGAAAGTGCGTTATAAGCATACTGAATAGAGAATGGAGAATTAATTTATGTAAGTATGATTGCGTATGCATGCATGTATGTTCCACTTCGTGGCCTACATGTGGCCTATGACTATTTTTTGTATAATGATTAAATGTGTAAACACCCAACAAGAGGCTGAGAGGATTGCACGTACATCATTCCCAATAAACGTTGCGGTAGCGTCGAGTTATGCCTCCGCGAGGATCAGTCGCGGTTAGATTGTGTCTTCTTATGTGTCCGTTGCTTTCAACTAAATGTTCCATTCTAATGCTTGCATTTTGAATTCTACGCCTAATTCGGACTGTAATTTAGTCTATGAAGTAAGTTCTTTGTAAGGGGAATTTACATTTTTATGTCTTTGTCATTTGTCATGGTGTTATTTGTGGATTTATTTAGCCAAGTTTCAGTTAAGATGTAAATGGAGATAAACGAGTGGCATGATTGATATGATTGCTTATTTGTACACACATTTATATTCACACCGTTCGTATACTAACATTTAAATACTGTTTGTTGCGAAGAGCTAATATATATGCAAGTATGCATTAGGTGTTGCGAACCTAGTAACAAATTAGTTCAGTTGTGACCAGAAGGATAAACCAAAGGCAGCATGAACGGAAAGTATAATCTCATGCACATTCGTTCCGTGCTTACTGGCGACTCATCAGTAGGAGCCGGTATTACGCCCTTTAACCACTATATATTTGATAGAAGAATGTTGAATAATAGGACGGTACAATCTCCTAGACGAATGTGTAAACCTGTAATAGTGAAGCTAACATAATCTAAAGTCAACGACAATGCGACTTCAATGCTAACTCACACTATATAATATATATACCGAGTCTGTAAAGGATACTAACACTATGGCTATTGTGTTAGTAACTGATACCTTTTTTGAAATCGATGAGTACCGGATACTAACACTATGGTTTCCGAGTCGGTACATGATACCAACCTGATGGATATAAATTTATGCTAAAGTTCACTCAAATTGAGAATTACAACAATTTCCGAACACCTGTTACTCCAGTTAAACCATACACTCTGGCCTTCATCGATATCAGTTATCACATTTCGCGGTAAGCATGACATCATTCAATTCAATATATTACAGTTAAATACTGTTTGTTGCGAAGAACTAATATATATGCAAGTATGTATTAGGTTTTGCGAACCTAGTAACAAATTAGTTCAGTTGTGACCAGAAGGATAAACCAAAGGCAGCATGAACGGAAAGTATAATCTCATGCACATTCGTTTCGTGCTTACTGGCGACTCATCAGTAGGAGCCGGTATTACGCCCTTTAACCACTATATATTTGGTAGAAGAATGTGGAATAATACTAACATGTTTTGCTTTGTCTTTTAGCATGTATATCTGCATTATATGATGAATAGAGCCTAATATTTTAGGCAACTCTTTCTTCTGATTTTTCGACTCACTCTGCCCGTTTGCTGTGCTTGTTACTGTGATTCAGAACAATGATACCGAATAGGAAGATAGTAGTCCACTAGCCGGCTGCAATACAAAACTAAGTAGTAAATTCTTATAGCAATGTTTCCATTACTTTTGTCTAAAATCTAATAATGCTGACGTTGTTTAAAAATTACTGCGTAGTTTTTTTGTATTCATTTCGTTTCAAATATGTGTGCATACTTAAATTAATTCATAGACGTACAAATCGATTTTGAACAAAGTGAACGCAATGTGAAGAACTGCGTAGTTAAAGATTATTCTTTTTTACACGCTCTATCCGTATGATACCAATGCATGTTTTTATCACATGTGCTTAAACACCTTTGATAAATCGTACTTTTAGCTGATTATTTCTGATTTTCATTTTTAGTACATAATTTAATGTTGGTTTTGCGTTCTGAATTTAGGTTAAATATTAGTTCATGTATGCTGGATCCTGAAGTGGTATGGTATTTTTCATGCTTACTTATCTATTACTTTTTCTGAGTCGGATATGTATGCCTCTGTGTACCCTTTATTCCTGAACCTGAATTAATAGAAGTAATTTAAATTGAGATTATTTATATTATGTGATAATTTTCTATGGCCTTGTAATGTGCAGTTTCAATTGCTTTTTTTGCATCATAGCTTCGTATACATTTTTTTCTTTTTCCTTTTACCATTTTCTAATAATTTATTTTTCGATTATCTCTTTTTTGAATCAATGTCGATTATTGTGCATTTTTGCATTTAACTAGTTGTGATCGATTATGATGAATCCTTCTACAAGCAGAGACAAATTTGCGCCTAATTAACTCGAAGGTAGCTCAATGCTTGTCATATCGGCAACGATATATTTTCCCTAAGTATGTAAATAGAGCTACAACATTTAAAATAGGACCATTATGACAGTCACCTCCGCTGATAGCTTTCATTGTTGGCCGGTCTTGTGTGTAAGCGATCCCGGTATTAAAACTCGCCGAATCCAAGTGCTATTTTCTTGAAATTCTCGGTTTTCTGCACACAATTTGCATTCAGGTGCATTTGCGCCTCTCGTGGACTGAACTTACGGCACATAGTTATATGTTTTTCCGACGTTTTCGGCACTGGAGTCTATGATTTCTATTTGTTCACTCGATCGTTTGGGGCTAATTTTTGCTGACGCCTTACATGGGGTTATTAGTCTGTGTACTAAATTGAAGGTGTGTTAGTAAAACAAAAGTTCATATTTGGTGTGTCGCTGTATACTTGTTCACATTTTCAAATAGGTAATTTGAGTTTTCTTTCTTATGGTTCAGTTCTTCAATATAGATTAGACTTTAGTTTCATTACGAAGCCATGTGGTCTTAGTTTATCATTTAGCGTGTCTCGTTATTACCTCATAAATAATGCAATAGGTTATGGATAATATTTCTCTCTTAAATAAATTTAAACTTCCTATTTTGGCAATGATTTCTCGGCAACAGATTTCGAAACGTCTTTTTCTTAACTATTTTTAAATTACACACGCTTATTATTGACTTGCTAAACCATTTAAAATATATTGCATTTTTTATTTTTTTATACTTTCAGTTTTTGAACTTCATATTGACATTATAAAATGAACAATCGCTATAATTGCTTTAGATCAAAATCATGAAAGTTAACGGATTTTTAAACGCTGAAAACATTAACACGAATAATTAAATTCATAGATAATAAAAACATTATGTAGAAATCAGCAAAAGGAATTGAACGTATGTAAAGCAATGAAGAAATGAAACAAAATATTGACCATCTAAATGAGAATGGTTAATTTTTAATCCGATAAAAATGTTTAGTAGTTATATTGCAGTCGTACATTAGTTTTTATTGTATATCATTCAATTTTCACCGTTTTAAAACATTGAATATGTTCTTCTTGAATTTGCAGCATTTAGATCAAAGTCTTAACAAGTTGTTTCCGGAATTCCGTGGCAAGGCAGGAAGCAGCCTACCGGGCATTGGAGGTGGTCATCCTTTGGCATCTATTTTGCTTTCAGAGTATCAGCGAGGCGAAAACGAGCTATTGCATGCTATTGTTGTGACTGCCATTATCATATGCATCCTTGTGCAGATTATTGACCACCAGAAGGCAAATTTGCGTCTAAATCTGGCCGAAAGACTTGCTGAGTCTAACTTTATGCGCCGTCTTGGGTGAGATATTCTATTTGATAATCATTTAACCCTGTCACTGAATTAATATGTATTAATTAGTGGTTCCGTATCTATTCTGTTAGTTCTAACTAATTCCATTTAGAAAATATTCGTATTTATTTGTACACGAACGTTATTTAATTTGAGCGTTAGTAGTATGATAATGTTATTTTAAGAATCCTCAGGCAAAATATGAGTTTTGATTTGATTAGCACCGCAGCTTCTTTGGTTGCCATATTGAGATATTTTATTTGTAAATAATATTGTGTTAGACTGGCGTTTCGATCAGAGTTACAGAAGTCATCATTAGAGTTCATTCAACATACACAAAAATGGTAAAATTAAGGGACAGTACAACAAACTCAATGTAAACCACACCCACTATCGGTGAGCGACCTAGTTTTTTGTATAGTCTGAATATAATCATGAAAAATGCGAACTATAATGAATTCATGCTGCATCGGCTGCCGCGGAGGATAAAGGGTCACTTTATATGTTGAGTCGTTCAGAGTGATTAGACGAAATTTGGCTACTGCAAACACCATCTCCGATTCAAACTCTTTTCCTTCACGTTTCCACTCTCAATTTAATACCGCTCTTTTACATGCTAGGAATCTGGTGGATTTCGATCATATCACTAAGCCCGATGTCGCATTGCCAAATATCGAAAATAGTTAAATTAGACTACGATTCATTAAACCTAGGGTAGTTTCTGCCGTCAGCGCATTTAATATGCGAACATTGAAAAAAACTGGACGGCAAGTAGCCCTCACACGTACTTTAGATAAATTATAAATCGATATATGTTGCATATCCGTAACCAGAATGCAGAGTCCAACAAGCTTAACGGACTGGATCCACTAAAATTTTCTATACGTTATTGGCTTCGAAACTGAAAATCTATCTTAAATGCTTTTTGGTTCAGAAAAGACAAAGAGATGGGGGAAGCGTTCGTATCATATAATAGCCGATGTCTGTTTAAACGTTTTCGCACAACACATCTGAGCGAATTAAATAGTGAATTAACCAATAAAATGTGTTTTATTGATGGTTGGGCTGAACAATTCAGAAATCAGTTTTATTGGGTACCTGCATCCGTCTCGATGTCCATAGTTATACATGTATCAACGCTAATTTCGATCAGCCAACCGAGTTATAAATATGGTTTGCAACCTCCGATGATTTGCTTCAAAAGCCTAATTAAGAACGATGACGATAATTCCTCGGGTGCTGACTAACGTTTTTAGTATTACATGGAATGAAGGGACCGTGCCGGTTTCTTGGAGTTGACAAACCTCATAATCATCATCATTATGTCCAGCCATACAAAAGTCAAAAGTGACTAATGTTTCACTGCCATATATAAGGAGTGAAAAAAAGTATATAAATGAATTTAGACAAATTATTAGTGATATTTACGAGAGAGAGAGAGAGAGAGAGAGAGATGAAGAGAGAGAGGGAGAGGGAGAGAGAGGAAGAGAAAGAGAAGGAGTACCTTGCTACTATGAGTAAATTTATCTGAATAAATCACAGAAATGAGGCAAAATCCAGTCGAAACATGATTATTTGCTTTGATTGTCTTATTTCAGCAGAGCGCTTCGCTTTAATCACGTATTATAGAACCGAAACTCTTTTTAGACTTAAACAGCACATTTAACTCAGTGGGCCGCAATCGACTATTCGATATTCTGGCGAAAACTGGTATGCTAAGTAAACTTGTAAATAGTATACACACTTTGTACAGAAAACTTTCTGGTCGCGTTGAAATCTACAACGAAGTGATTCAGAGAATCGCAACAGTTCGAGTAACTTTTTTATATTCGCCATTTATGGAGAATCGCGAGTATCTAACTCTGTCTTGAAGGTTGTGCGTACAATGCATCGGCTGAAAAGGTGAGTGTGTAAATCGCAAAAGCTAGATTTAATTTATTCAATCATCGCCATTTGTGGCACTGAAACAGTTACTAATGACTTAAGCATTTCTGTGTTTGATGATTATAATGATGCTGCTGATAATGATTATGGCGGCTGGAATATGGTGGACAAATCCGATGAGAGAATCATCAGAGAACACGTTGTACGCCCTCGTGCTCTGGATAGATTACAACGATAATCTGCTTACCAAAGTGTAGCTGATCTGAGTCGTATAACAATCCTTCTTCTTTTTGGCTATTACGCTACTGGATAATTGAGTTTACCGTGACCAGAAGTGCTATGTTTCTTCTTGCTACAGCACCGTTTCCCAAACAGTTTTTACTTCACGTGGTGTTAAAATTACGGGAAATCACGCGTTTCCATTGCCAAAATCATTTTAACATTCATTAGTACAACGGCATATTTGGTGCGTACATGTTTATAGCGAAACGTAGCGCAAGCTAAATTTTACTTTTTAGCTCTCCTGTCAGGAAGCTGTCGCTGAAATACTGGATAGCAGTAAGGCCACACCATACCTGACAATATCTCTTTGCTGGAGACGAGCAATGTTGATTTCGCGTATTTGTTCGCCAGCTGTGAAAGGCTGATTAGCTCGCGAGACAAGAACCTTCGCGATGTAAGATCTAATGAGTTAACTAGATGTGTGCTTCACTAGCACATCTAAACTAACGAGAGCCACTGGAAAACAGTCGTGCTCATTTTGTCGTGTTCTTCCTCCTTACAAAAGATGTGGCATTTCTAGTCGCCTTCCTCTCACAGCTTTGAAAATATTGTTTGTTTCGATACGGCTTTTTACAACTTCTACCGTAGGAACAGGAACATACCTTAAAAATGATTCGGCTTTGATTTTTTTTGCTATAACTGTTTTTATTTATTCCCCGACGAGTGAACTACGATATTGATTTTATAGAATTATATAAAAAGCCGTCTACTATGAGAGCCACGATCTGAGGCTTATCTGCATTTTCTATTTTTCACTTAACCACTGGAAAATTAAGCAGATAAAACGAACCTTTAAATATTTTGCTCCCGTAAATATAGCATGGAATTATTAATAGTTGTATTATGAAATAAAATCAGGTCACCCACTCGTAGTTGGACTGGGTAGGATATAGGATGATATTTTACTCCTAGCGGGCTCGCCACTCAAGAGTAACAAACACCATATGCTATTTGGTGTATCTTCGTAAGCATCTCTCTTAGAATTTCCGCTGTGCAATGCTTACGAGCACCATAGCCGCTCAATTTCCTATTAGTACAAGCACTTTTGCCACGCGCAAACCAGAAGCCGTTCTTGGGTTGGAGATTGCTGTCCTGACGTCATATTATGGCTCTGATAACCTTCTGATCAAAGTTCAGAAAACAATCTATCTGGAAAACTGACAAAACATTTTGGTCTTCATTTGTGCTCGTCAGAGTAGGATGGGAAACTAAACAACGGAGATTGAATCACGATGCATGTATAATGTTTGACTCTTGGTAGTCTAACAGGCATTGTATTTGGCTGGAATGTTGGCTGAGCAATTTATTTTTAGTCACAATTATAACTGTGGTTTTTGCTAGATTCTTAAAAGTTATTTATTTGCGCGAGCTATGAAAACTTGTTTATTATTAAGTTTGTTGGTGTGAAATAATCACTACTTTAATTGTATAACTATTCTTACTTTAATAACTAGTGTAGATTACAGAGTAAATTTAGAAATAATCATTTTTAGAAAATGATTTATTTTGAATAGAATAACAAAAGTCCTGGTGAGAGGAAGACAGTGAATTAAAGCAATAATTGTGGCAGATCTTTGAGGAAGATTTTTGTGATCATATGAGTGATAATTTCCTTCAGCAGTGTCATACATATGTTACCGTAATTACTTGGATAATTTGTTTCATTATGCACCGTTTCATGACCACGTGTTAATGTAAAGTAGACTATTGGACTATTAGGATTATGATACCATGGGTCTATATATGTATGAGTTTCTATATTCAGCTAAGTATCTACAACAAGTTCAAAATTGATTACACAGAAAATGCTCATTCAATGTTGATATCATTTTGTACTAGAGACTTCTGCAAACAACAAAAATTAATTACAATTAACTCAATTTGAATTTATGCTTTACTAAGTGTATTGTTTCGGTTAGAATTAGCTTTATATTCAATTTCTGGATATCTGGATAAGTAACTGAACTGGTTGAATACAGTATATTTGTGCTTTGAAGAAACTTTTTTTAAAGCAACGAATACGCATAGTCGCGTTTCATCTGAGAGCAAATTACTGTTTTACTTAAAATTTAAAATCACAGATTTTATTGATTTATATAAATATTCAATTCAATACCACTTCCCCAGGTAGCGTGGTGTCTGTTCTATAATGACAGAATGAGAGTGGTTACAACTTTAGGTCTAAAGAGATACCATATAGGCTCCACCTAAACGAAAGACTAGCCAATATACATTAGCTAATGTATAAGTGAAAATTATGCGTAGCGTGCGGCCGAGTGGCTCAGTGATTATAGCAACAGACTCAAAAGCAGACGTGCCCAGGCTCGATCCCTTTCCATGGCAAGTTCGGGACAGTACGTGAAGAGTTTCCAATAAGGGGGAAACCGTTGTACATACTCCTTGGTTAAAGCAAAATGGCTTATTTCATTGTAGGTTATTCCTGTTAACTAAATGCGCACAATTGTTACCACCACGCGCGCAATCATTGATTGTTTTTTAGTTTAGCTTACTCACTGATTTCGCTAGTTTAGTTCAAACTGATAATATTGTTTAGTGTCTTATAATTGCAATTTAAATTATAAAGTAAACTAGAATACTAAAGTAACACACATTGATATTTTCCCTTGTGTACGATTATGTTTATGCTTATTTTTTCTCGTTAGCCAGTTTTCCGTCGTGCTCTGTTGGTGATCATGGAAGTTCGAAACGCGTCAGTACGTGTGGCTGACGGTATTTTTGCTAAGCTGTTGCACCGGTTAGGTACATTGGGATTAGTGTTCATATCATTCTCGATAACTTGATTTAAATAATAATTTTCACATTCCGTACATTCAATGATTTGTATAACTTATATACATGTGGCGAAAGTTGTAGAAAGTGACTGTTCTTGACTGCATAGAAATGGTGCAGCCGACACTTCCAGTCAAGTAAAATATATACGCAGGACTACTACAGATTAGAGTCGCGTATCTAATTTTGCTTTCCATATATATATATATATATATATATATATATATGCAATGGGGTTCGATCCTCGCTAGTCAGTTCGCCATCATGTTCTGATGCTGATTGTGATCTGTCGAAACGCGTCAGTACATGTGACTGATGGTAGTTTTTCATTTTTGTGTGACTGGTTGGATAAAATGTTATTGGTGTTTATTTCAAGTTCCCAATTTTGATTTAAAGAATTGTTTAAACTGCCGACGCATTCAATGATTACTTAATTGTACAACTTATCCCTTTATTACCTCATCTGCGTTTGACTAACGCAGTAATTATTTTAGTTGTTTACCTTACTTTTTTGTTGGATGTTTGGTTTTTTAATGTTGCAGTCTTGTGCACTGATGCTGATCTTGACCGGTCCGAACGCGTCATTACATGTTACTGATGGTAGTTTTGCTTTGCTATGAGACTTTTTAATGCAGCAGTGTTGGTGTTTATTTTAAGTGCGCAATTTTTATTTTAAAAAAATGTTTTAATTACGGCGTATTCAATGATTACTTAATCGTATAACTTATCTTTTTGTTTAATTTAACAATAATTGATTGCGCGGGTGGTGGTAACAATTATTTAAATCAAGTTTGCGAGCTTGAAGTAAACACCAATCCCATTGTATTTAACCAGTCGTCGAACAAGCATAACAAAACCACCACCAGCCCGCAACACTGACGTTTTCGACCTTCCATGATCATTATCAGAGTACGACGGCAAACTGACTATCGAGGATCAAATCGCATTGAATATATATGGAAATCAAATTTAGATATTTCCATATATATTCAATGCGGTTTGATCCTCGATAGTCAGTTTGCCGTCGTACTCTGATGATGATCATGGACGGTCGAAACGCGTCAGTGCGTTGCGGCTGGCGGTAGTTTGTTATGTTGTTCGACGACTGGTTAAATACAATGGGATTGGTGTTTACTTCAAGCTCGCAAACTTGATTTAAATAATTGTTACCACCACCCGCGCAATCAATTATTGTTAAATTGTATTGCTTATATATGTATATGTGGCGAAAGCTGCAAACAGTTAATGTTCGTGACTGCATAGAAATTGTGCAGCCGACATTTCCAGTCAAGTTCAATGTATGCGAGACTGCTAGAGGTGAGAGCCGCATATCTAAATTTGATTTCCATATATATATTCAATGCGGTTTGATCCTCGATAGTCAGTTTGCCGTCGTACTCTGATGATGATCATGGAAGGTCGAAACGCTTTAGTGTGTTGCGGCTGGCGGTAATTTTGTTATGTTGTTCAACGACTGGTTAAATACAATGGGATTGGTGTTTACTTCAAGCTCGCAAACTTGAATTAAATAATTATATTTTTGCTGTTTGTTTTTGTTGTTTTTAATTTTGTAGTCTCGTGTTTATCGGAATTTCGTGGGAAGCTGGTGTTTTGTTACGCCTTCTGGCCAGTGATCCAGGTATTACTGCTGCTGATCTTAATGATTTCCATCTAAAAGATTGTAAGTTGCGCGGTCTTGTAGACCAGCGCTTCAACAAGCAATTCATCAATGACCCAGGTGTGATTCCGTCAACCTCGTATGCCGGCAATGCTTGCACAAAATCTGGTAGCATGGCTATTAGTGGTACTGGTTTTGGACTATTGGGAATTGAGCAGATGCCCCAGTTTGTTGAAGCGATGCATATCTATTTAATGCTGCACAATAACAACGCAGCCAGCAACAGCGTTAGCAATGGTGGTCACTACAAGGCAACTGGTGATCTACCCAAATCAAATAAAAATTCTGAACTAACAGCGAACATAAATACTGACAATCTACACAATTTTACTATGGAGTCTGGAAAAACTAGACTAATGCAAGATGCTGACCAACCATTTCTGGTGCATCGTCCTGGTTAGTCGGCATGATGTATTTATTGTTAAATATTTTTGTCAATTTTTATGTTAGCTATGTGAATAAGTGATGGCGCAGCATATGCTTTAAATTTCAGTGTCTTATTTCCAAAGTATTGGTTTTGACGATCGTTAAGGCGATTATGCTGACGGTAATGACAATACTGTCGCTAATTTTATATATTGTTGTTTACTATATAATTGTTTTATCGCGAAATTTACTGACGCCGAAAAATTAATAATGCTCAATCAGATATTTAAAATAATATTATCAAATAGTGCGCAAACGCGTTTTGAGAGATTCTACTAACTAATTGCATATGAATTTAGGCATGAATTTGTTGGTCTATCATCCATTACTTGCTTATATTAAACGTTACGCTTGTCATGTGCATGATCGCTTTGATTTTTATCCTTTTTTGTTTTCTATACAGATTTGGCGAAGCCGTGTCAGCGCATCCTTTATGTGACCGCGTTTCTAGTCAACTCCGTGACTGAGTTGTGTACCACTTGGGCTCGTCTTTTCAGTCAGCCTTGTGCTACTGCCTCGGTGCCACTTCATGTTGTCGGATCTATGTCTCAGCATCACGAAGCAAATTTTTCGTTGCAACCACCTCTTAATATGAATGTTGCGGGTTCACAACCGCAGGTGTATTTAAATGGGCACCAACAACGTTACGCGCAAAATGATGGTCTAGGTAACTCACACCGATGGTCGCTAGTGGCGGGCGGCTTGCCTGTCGGGAACGCTTCCTCCACTACTGTCAACAATAGAGTTCCATCTTCAATAGTTAGTAGAGTGTGTTCATCCAATGCTATGTTAGTACCACCAGGTTCACCAGTATCCACCATTGCCTCTAACGATTGCACCGGTAGTGCAGTTAATCACCCACTTGGATCATCTGCGATATCTTCATCTTTATCAACGGTTTCTAATCAGAATACCTCAACTAACATCGCTGTTTGCCATACTGGTGACAATTCTACTGCAAGCAACACAGGTTCTGTTGATACTACGGCAGGTTCCACTTCTAACTTAGCTGTTACTAATGCTAACGGATGTGTTTCTGTCGGATCGAGTGTATCTTCGCCAGGAGCGTGCACTACAAGTAACAGTGTTGTGGATAGTTTTTCGACGGTGGAGCCGGCATTTATTGCACCTCCATCATGTGGTACTCAGGCTGCTGTTACTCAATCTCAGGTTAGAGAACCAATTCCGTCAAACTAAAAATGAAACAAAATTTTCGTATTTTATGTATGCTCTGGCGTTTTTAATTGGTGTCACCAGTAGCAATTACTGTATTAATGATCTTTTTCCCTACCTAGGCAACTTCGAGGAGGATGTTACCACAAAAAATGTAGGCCAATAACTTCGTAGCCGTTAATTATTAATGATAGTAACCACTTGATAACAAAGTACACTGCCCTCACTAACTCAATTTTAATTTATAAGCAAAAGCAGTATCGTTAAAGTGGTCAATGATCGAGTACTGTGGCCTTGTGAATACCGAAATTCAAACGTAATTATGTATTTACACCTGTCTTGCTAATCCTTAAAAACTAACCTATATGAATCAAACAACACATTTAAAAAATTTTTAATTTAAATACTGGAATGCTCTGTGTTATTAAAGCATCAGTCGCACTGTCTTCCAATAGAGTTGACTTTTATATTAGTTATCAATTTTTGACCAGATATGAATGCATGCATTTTATTTTCTTTTTTGCGGTTTATGCCAACTTCTTCCGTGGTGATAAATAAATAAAAACGTAGGTGCTTTGCCATTCCGTTTAGGTCTAGTGTGTTTTGTGATTAATCGGTTCTGTTGCGGATGTAAATTTTTTTGGTGTATCAGATTATGCTAGTTTAATCGATTAGAAGAATAAAAAATTACGAAACTGGACGTTTAGCAATTTACAGACCTGTGCCGGGACTACCATAAGATAAATTCCAGTTGTGTTAGTTGAGATACTTTACCGGTATCGTTCGTCGGTCCACTATATATTATAATCGTGAATGCCTCTCTGACCGAATAATGATTACTATTTTGTTCATTTCGTTAGTAAAAATGGCCCGTCATGCTGAAGCATGCTTGCATTCAATAGTTTTAAATTTGGTTAAAACTGTTTTTGAATCTTTTGAAATAATCTATTTAAAATTTATTTAATTTCACTATACAACAGACAATTACACCGCATCAATGGCTACAATATCATCGTCGATTTCACATGTCTTTTCTGAACACCACAACCAGTTCTCCTCAGGCTAACAGTGGTGTACCAATTACGTCCAGATCAGCTACCGCGGGTTTAGTCCGATCTATGCAACCTGCTATGTTTGCTACAAACTCAACCGATCAGATAAGCAACGGTCCGTCTCACCCCCAAAACATGGTTTACCCATCTGGTGAGACCCGGGCTAGTATAGCTCGACGTAAGGCGTTGGGACATTTAGCCGCTGTTCTTATCGACGTACTGGATTGGCGTCTTGCCAAGGATTTAATGCATGCGCAAACTTGTTCATCAGAGAAAACAACACTCTACAACGAGCTTTATGACGCTGACGCGTCTAATAAACACTTATCAACTAAAACATGTACTGTGACCAATACTATGACAAGTCTTAGTGACTGTGTCAATGAAATGAAGTCTCCAGAAGCGGCTAAATTCAGTGCAGCTATACGACTACAACATGCAATGCGTTATTCTGCCATTCGTTTGACGAGTTTGCTATTATACGATGCAAGCCTAAAGCAGTTGCATACAGGCATGCTTGAAGCGCTTTTTGAGCGTGGCGGCCTTACAGGCTTTTTCAGGTATGCTTTTGATAGTTCATCCCGCAGTCCTTCGAATAGTCTAATTGATCATTTTGTCCTGAAATCGTGTTTGCTGATAAAAAAATTTTCAACGCGCCCTCTTTAATTTAATTTTTTATTTTCGAAAATTTTTCATTTAGGCACCTAGCTTAAAAGTTGGACTAATAAATTTTAAGGAATACGACTAGCCACACTAATTTGTTTCGTGGCGGAATTCGCACCGTTATAAAATATATATACAGTCTCATATCAGTTGGGCTTCGACAAA
This sequence comes from Eudiplozoon nipponicum, assembly GCA_029291075.1. Lineage (NCBI taxonomy): Eukaryota > Metazoa > Platyhelminthes > Monogenea > Mazocraeidea > Diplozoidae > Eudiplozoon > Eudiplozoon nipponicum. The sequence goes on along the minus strand of JAQBSW010005754.1, from coordinate 4,508 downwards.
ACCGAGTATAGAGGATTGACTTAATCGTCTAAATATCTTTAAGCTCTTACATTCGTCTGCTCGCGATATTTTCATCTCCATTCATTAATGCCTGTATGCTCAACAACCGAAAGTTTAAAATCTCTTTGAATGGAAGCTTACAGAATTATGCTTCAAGACACATTTACTGAAACATTTCTTACAAGTATGTACTATATTAAAATGTTATTAAGCGTTATTATAGTCCAATATAAGCATTATTTCGACGAGGATTGGCTTTCTGTCTATTATGGATATTTAATTAATCATAAACATACTTGAAACCTCGTATCCTCGCCGTGATTTTATATTTGCTTTTACCGTTTGTAGTTTTTCACAAATAGAGAACTTGTCAACTGACCACGGGCTCAAGAGAGTAATCTATCTAATGGCCTGATGTCAGACATCTAGAAAAGAAGTAACATGATTAGAAAAATTAAACAACTAATGAAAATCCATACTACTGACCATATGATATATATATATATATATATATATATATATATATATATATATATATATATTAGTGTAATCTTAACCTAATTTCATTCATACATTTGGGAAACCATTAATATTCAACGTTTAAATTGTTTTTTTGTGTCGATAAACTTTATAGAAATTTTCTAGCAATATACAACTAAAACTATTCATAAATAAAATTAGTTTCGTTTATCCAATAAGCGCGTTTTACTCCTACTGAAAAATTATGTGGTTATAACTCATAAAAATGGGCATTATTTAAATTTAAAAAAATGTAGATTGAGTTTAACACATACATATTGCCGCCAATTTTGGAATGCAGAACTGTTGGAATGAATGAAATTCTTGAAGCTATTTTTATTGTCCGATTTTGTATCGAAATATTTTCCTAAACGGTGTCATAGAAACAATCAAGTTTCAACTGATCAGTTAATTAAGCGGCTTCGTATAAATGTAATTGATGACAACAATGCAAAGCTAGACGAAAAAGAATGCAGGAACTCCACAAGGAACTAACAATAGGTTTAGATAGATTCCGTGGTAAAAAATCAATATAGGAAGCGATTAAATTGAAATCGATGTCTCAACGAGACACAAAAATGAACCACAATCTCCTTACACCGATTCAACTATACGATTCACAACACATGAAATGAATTTTTATTGTGACAACTAATGCTGATAACCCAGCTTTGAGAGAAATAAATTTCGCACGAGACAGCAGATAGAAATATGATTCATTCGGGATAGAAATAAAAATCATTTTCACAATCAGTAAAACACGTCGGAACTTCGATGAGAGATATTCAGAAAACGAAATGGATCGACGAAAATTCAGCACGGCTACATGGTGAGACAAAATGTCTCAAGCATGTGTCTGAATTCCACTAGTGAGTTCATAGTATCAATGTGAATATCACATCACCTACCTACTAAATTCTAGTGCAAATTCTTGCAGCCAATTCTATACGTCCTAAGCACACTTACACAAAACTTTAAAAATTCTTTCGAATTAACAGAATAATTAAAGAACAGGATCGTGCACAATACAATTATGTTATCACTAGCTGTAACATCACTGTTTACAAACATTTTATTAGTAAAGGCAACGGTAATACTCTGCACCTTAATCAAAAATGAATATGTGGATTGCGTATTAAGTGATGCACACCTAGTAACGGATTAGTTCAAAAAGGACCAGAAGGATAAACCAAAGTCCGCAGGAACGGAAGATATAATCTCGTATGCACATTCGTTTCGTGCTTACTGGCGACTCATCAGTAGGATCGGGTATTATGCACTATAGTTACTATAAATTTAGGTGAGGAATGTGGAACAATAGGACTGTATAGTTTCCTATACGAATGTGTAAACCTGTTGTAATGAGGATAACTTGATATAAAGTCTTCGAAAATGCGACTTCAAATCCAACTTCCTATATATAAATATAATGAGCGTATAAAGTGTACCAACACTGGTTGCTGAGTCGGTACATGGTACCAACACAGTGGATATCAATGTAAGCTGAAGTTCACCAAAATTGAGAATTATAACTACTTCTGAATATGCGTTACTCCAGCAAATACATAAACTCTGGCCTTGATCGATATTAGTTATTATTTTCGCGGTAATCATGATATCATTAAATTAAATATACAACAAAATTTGGTGCATCAAAGGAATATATATACAATTGTGTATTAGGTGCTACGCACCTAGTGATAAATTCGTTCAAATAGGACTAGACGGATAAAGCAAATATAGCATGAACGGAAGGTATGGTCACATGTCAACATTAGTATAATGCTTACTGGCGACTCATCTTACTGTGAATATCTTGATTACCCGAGTTGTGTGCACAGTTTACTTCCAATTTCTATTTGAAAGGAAGTACTTCATTAGTTTAATAGTGTTGTCTTTTTAGTTTTGAAGCACAGCCCCTAGCGTAACGTGTCATGTATTATCTAAAGCAAACCGGTCTGAAGAATATAAATAAACAATGCGTGCTATATAGAAAGCGTGTGAGATACATTTCTGATTTTAATTTAAATGTTATAAATCATGGAAAACTGACCAATATAACATACACATATATCCAAATCACATCAGAGGAAAAGGAAGAGAACATGTTTCCTTTTTCCGACTTCCAACTGCTCCGACAGAACGGTGGCAGCTTGACAGTTTCGACACGTCGATAATCCACGTCTGTATGACAATACATCTATTACAACATCAGCGTCCGAAAATCCTGTAAGAGAAACCTGTCAACTAGCTTAACTAGTTGAGTTTGGAAGATGTTCAAGGAAAATTTTGAGGAAGAGTTAAATCATTTAAAGATTTCGCAAATGTAAAAATATCTAGTGAAATTCATTGACGTTGACCTGAGTCACAACCCGTTTCACGTAATAGAATAGAGTAACAAAAATGTCTACCTTAGCTTCCCTTTCAGTGATCTTTCAGCCTCAGTATTTACTACAAGATTAAACCAATTCTTAAGAACAAACTTACCAAATACTAAGATAAATAACAATTAAACAGTATAGCATTATTATTACTCGCTAAAAACTGCCTTCTATCTCTACGTATTTTTGTATCTGACAATAAGTGCTCGTCGTTAGCAAAACAAATAAGGCTCTATATATTACAGTTAAATACTGTTTGTTGCTCTATATATTTCGTTGGCTCGGTCACGTTTTGCGTATGCCATCATTTCGATTGCCCAGTAGAGCTCTGTTGTGGGCAGATTTTGACATGGCAGAAACATTTGAAGTCACTTACATCCAAATTGGGTAGTATAGGACTCACTCGTTTGCCAGGATGGGGTCCTCGTGCGCATCATAGTTCTTGGTTAGAAACCATTAGCGATATGGCATCGAATCGAGCTCAATGGCGATCTTAGTAGCAGATGTCTAGTAGAATAATCTTCGTAACTTTCTTTTCTTAGTAGGGCAGTTAGCTGCTAGCTTTGGTTTGTTTATGACGTAATACAGTGAAATCCCTGAGGAAGCTGTATTACTGATGTCGCCTTGCTCAAATGCTGACTTGGCCATAATGGTGTTGTGGAGAGGTTTAGTTTGCCTCATTTCTGTGAGTTATCCAGATAAATTTACTCGTAGTAGCAAGGAATTCCTTCTCTCTGCCTCCCTCTCTCTCTATCTCACAAATCTCACTAATAATATGTCTAAATTCATTTTTATACTATTTTCACTCCTTATGGTTATAAGGCAGTGAAACACTAGTCACTTTTTACTTTTGTATGGATGGACATGGTGATGATGATGATGATGATGATGATGATGATGATGATTTATCCCTACATACCTTATTGTTTACAATTTCACATATACCTGTGGTGGTAGATACATAAGATGAACCCATAAGCAGCTAATCAATAGAATATATAACCACTTCGGAAATTAAACCAGATTTAAACTAGCACCATTTTGTAAATCAGCCATTACTGATAATATAATACAAATACGGGATCAAATGAGTACAGTAAAGAAGGACTACGAGCTTGGCAGGAACCAAGCTATTTGAGAATGCAGAACCAAAATAAACGACTAAGAAAAGTCATATACACAAGAAACAAATTGGAGCGCTTTCATCTAGGATTTGCCGATTTAACAGATGTCATGAAAATTTAAAAAAAAACAAGTAATATAATAAGACACATTGAAAATCTCAAACCATCGATCTCTTAACCTTTATAATAAAATCTCGACGAAAGATCATTCAGCCATTTGGAAAATCATGTATGCTTACCACTTAATGTACATTATAAAGTGCCTAGTTTATAGTAACGATTATTTTAATCAAGTTGCGATCTTGCTATAAACACGTAGGCTTATTGTATATTTAAAGTTTATGCAAACAACCAATGATCGTTTAATTATATACTGACAATTGTAATGTCTAATGGCATTTCGTGTTTATACTAGAATGGTAACCTTGATTTAAAAATAATTGTTATTACCGTCCGCACATTAAATGATTCTTTTGTTAGAATA
>JAQBSW010005753.1:0-54696 GCA_029291075.1 Eudiplozoon nipponicum | reverse complement strand
AATACCTACGCTGGTGATTTGATAGTTTCACCAACAATTGGCTACATCCGTGACTCATCTTGTTGCGGTACAACCAGCGAGACGAGCCAATTAATTGCAGAACCTGAACGACGTTATCCACATCGTGATTACAACTCGACAACGGGAGCAACAACAACCAGAGTCCACCCAAGGCTCTAGGACATCTTCACACTCTGAATAATTCAGGAGAACGCACGACCAGGCCTTCTTAAGGGCCCCCTATCAGTAACAAATCTCTATTCAGAGCACCTTAACCGAGTTTGTAACGTCGTACGGCATTTACTTGAAGCCGGGGCGTTTACAAAATTGGCGACCGCGCCAGGATATTGATTATTGTTCTGATTTTTTTGGTATAAATAAAATTGACTTCCTTTTTCATTTATTTGGGATAAAAATAGATTAACATTTGCGTTTTCTTTACCCTAATCGTGGTCTTCTGGGAATTTTGTTGGGTATATATTCGTGGATTTGTGTTGAATTTTTTTGGGATATAATAATAATACATTGGCATCAAAGGCCAACGGGGCCTCTGTTCATCTTTTCTACGTACAAAACGGTACCGTACGTACTCGACAGGCTCAATTGCGGATAATTTCAATTTTTGGAAGCAGTTACTGTGACGTGCTTTTGTTCTGCGCTCATTCATCTGTGGAAGCTTTTTGTGGGTAAGCGTTTCGTTAAAGTATATTTATATATTTTCATATTGCTTATAAATTTATGCTTTTAAGATCCCGTAAGATTGTTAGAATGTCAGGTCCAATTTTAGATATTGATGTTCCTGTTTGGGATGGAGATAGTGAACTATTCTTTATGCGCGTAGACTCCGCTTTCTCCCCGTTTCCTGATTATGACAGTCATCAAAAACTGTCGAAGGTTTTTGCTAAACTACCTTCTGAATTGCAGCGACGGATTTTTCCTAAGCTTGATGCCATTAGGAAGCTACCTAATCCTATTTTGGGCCTACAAAACGAAGTAGAATCCATGCTTGGGCCCACAGAGACTGAGCAGATAGTAAACAAATATGCGCAGTTAGACATGCCGAACCTTGGCCCCATCGAAATACTGAGGGAATTACGGAAACGTTGGTATAAAACCAACATTTCTGTCCATGAGGCTAAGGTTGTTTTTATTAACAATCTTCCACAAACATTAAAACTCTTTGCCAGACAGCTCCCCAACACTCTCTCTATAGATGACTTATCTGAGAGATGTGAGTTAGAATATAGGGTTTTGGAACCCAAAGTGAATCCATCATCCTTTTCTTCACCCCCGCAAGATGATAGACTCTCCTCTTTAGAGAGGACAGTGGCGAACATGGCTAAAGTTCTAGAAGGATTGGCCATTACCAAATCCGAGCTAAATCAAGTGAATGCTCGACCCAAATTCGTTCCTAAGTCAAATTATAACGGTAGGCGGCGATCGAGATCTCCGCAATCCTTTAATAAATATGCCCCAAAGAACTGGTGTTATAACCACCAGAAGTTTTTTTATTCATGCCAAGTCTGTCTTTGTTGTTCCGAAGAATTTCCGAATGAGTGCCAATTTCCACAGCTGACGGAAAGGACAACAGACCGCAGGCACAAGGGTGCATCAGTATCGGGAAACGTCTGGCGCAGGAAGTAGAAGACCGTACTTTCTGCACATCAACGGCATCAACGGCGCTACAGGGAAGAAGCCAACTACAATCCGACATCCCTGTCGACTCTTTTCGTCCACGCCGAATTTGTCACATAGAGAACCAAACGGACAACGCCGGTCGCAATCACCAGCCTACTTGTTTGCATGACCCGGCCAAACAGCCCAACGAGCTTCTGCACCTTCTTGATTTCAAAACTGGCGAAGAGTTCATCGTAGACACAGGTGCGGCAGTCTCAGTTCTCAAGGGTGATTTAATGGCCGAGATGTCGCTAGGCGTTCTTCTCGCAACAGCTACAGGCGAGCCCATACCAACATATGGCTGCCGGTACCGCACACTCAACATAGGTCTACGACGTGAATTTTCCCACAACTTCATCATTGCCAAGGTCTCACATAATATAATAGGCCTTGATTTCCTTCTAAAATTTCGGCTCATTGTTGATCTTGCCAATCAAAAGATCATCGACCCCTCCACCGGACTTGAGCAAAGTTTTGGACACTTGCCTCCGAGCGTTTGGAGTTACAGGTCATTCAGCCAACCCCAGTGCATCATTCAGCAGAGATATCAGCAGCTCTTCGAAAATACAAATCGCTTTTCGATCTTAACAAGTCAGAGCTACGAGTCTCCAACACGATGCATCATATCGTCACAGAAGGACAACCTATTGCACTCAAGAAGCGACCACTGGCCTCTGCTAAGCCGAAAGCTGCCCAATAAGAATTCTCAAGACTATTGATAGAGGGAATCATCAGATCATCGAAAAGTTCATGGGCGTCACCACTGCACTTAGTCTCTAAATCAAACGGATCGTACAGAGCCTGTGGAGACTACCGTAAGCTAAATTCAGTGACAAAATCTGATGCATATCCTATTCTAAATATTAACACTTTACTTGAAAAACTCAACGGCAGCAATTTCTTCTCAGTGATTGACCTCAGACAAGCTTACCATCACATCCCGGTAGCACCAGAGGATATCGAGAAAACTGCAGTCATCACTCCATTTGGCCTTTTTGAATATCTTTACATGCCTTTTGGACTTAAGTGTGCTACTCAGACATTTCAAAGATTCATGGACAACATACTTTGCGACGACTCTGCTTATTGTATGTCATATCTCGATGACATTATGGTATTCAGTCCAGATCTAGAATCTCATGCGAAACATCTATGAAATGTCCTCTCACGCTTATCCAACCACGGACTCAAGATCAACTGTGACAAGACGCAGATTGCAACTTCATCCGTCGACTTCTTAGGGCATCGTATCACGGCCCATGGTATTCAACCGTTGCCGTCAAAGACGAATTCAATCAAGAATATCAAGTCACCAAGGACTGTTAGCGAGTTGCAGAAAATCCTGGGAGTACTAAACTATTATCGCAAGTTCCTTCCAGGACTTTCAAAACAACTTTATCCTTTGTGCAGGCACCTGCGGAACCGAAAAGGACTTAGCAAGAATTCCATCATTGCTTGGTCATCCGAAGACGAGGAATTACTTCGACTTGCCATCAACTCGTTAGCAAATGCCACAATGCTAACACACCCAGATTTTGAAAAGCCATTTCTACTCACGACAGATGCTTCTGAATTCGCTATTGGAGCCACGTTGGAACAAGAGATCGACGGAGTTCGGAAGCCTATCAGTTTCTACTCGCGTACTCTCCAACCAGTAGAAACGAGGTACGACACTTTCGGCCGAGAACTTCTCGCCATCCACGACGCAGTGCGCCATTTTATCAGCATCATTGGCAGTAGCAGATTTGCTGTTTTCACAGATCATGCACCACTAGTTAGCGCACTTCGAAACGCAACTTCATCTATCGCCAAGTACCCTGCCAGAGTGGAAAGACAGCTTTCTCGTCTAAGCGAATGGCAATTTGACGTCTTTCACGTCAAGGGCAAACAGAACTTCATTTCAGATGCCCTAACCAGGCCAGACGTCTCTCTACAACCACCTTCGCCGTCACCATTCACTGTCAACTCCTTGGCACTCAGTGAACCTGCACTAACGCCAACTCTCCTGCGAACTGAACAACGCGGTGACATTCACATTCAAAGATCAATAGCCCGTCACCCAACCAAGTTCATATGCCGTCTGTGGGAAGGCTTACCAATTGTTTACTTCACGGGTACGCAGCCCAACAAGCCAGTTCTGCCGACCAGCCTTCAGAGAAAAGTTTTCGATTCAATTCACTCAATTTCTCACCCAAGAAGCCAAGCGACTGTCCGACTTCTTACAGATCGTTTCTGGGGTCACAGACTTAGGCAGAATGTTAAACGATGGGTCTCAGAGTGTGCTATTTGTCAGAAAAACAAGATCACACGACACACTCGTTCTAAGTTGCAACATTTTCGATCTACTTCTCGCCTAGCCATCGTCCAAATCGACATAGTTCATCTGACAAAGGTTCAAGGTTTCAGCTACCTTCTAACTATGATCGATAGATTTACACGGTGGCCTGCGGCATTACCTCTTGGCACCATTTCTGCAGACGAAGTAACTAACGGTTTTATCTCTGCATGGATATCCAATTATGGTGTTCCCAATGAGGTCATCACGGACAGAGGCACTTGCTTCTCATCTGATCGTTTCAAAACCACCTTGCGGTACATGGGATGCATCTTACGCCAGACGACTGCCTACCATCCCCAAGCTAATGGCATGGTAGAGAGAATGCATAGGGAACTCAAAGCTGCTTTAGCATCCTCGTCCATTAATGGCAACTGGGTCGATGCAATACCTTTAGTTCTGCTTGCCATGCGTTCCCGTACTCGTGAATCCATTAAAACGTCTGCGTCACAACTCTTGTATGGCATGGATCTACGCCTGCCTAGTCAGCTCCCACGTCTACTACCGGCACAAGATGACCCACAAGACGAAGCTACCCGCCTTCGACTTCATTTCGGTAACATGTCCGAACAGCAGCCGAGACATACGCCTCGTCCAGTCTTCGTTCACCCACAGCTCCACAGCTGCAAGAGAGTACTCGTTCGCAACAATAATGCTGTTGCACCACTACAACCAAAGTATCGCGGTCCTTACCCGATTTTGCTCAGACAACCAAAATACTTCATTATTATGCAAGGCGCTACACCGACATCAGTAAGCATAGACAGATTGAAACCGTTTATCGAACCACCTGATCCTGAGAGCGTTCAACCTTCTACACACGTCTCAGGCTCCGTCTGCCCACAATCTCAATATCCTGCTTTGTATAACGCGTAATTGATTTTTTTAAACATTAACATTAACTATCAAAATTTTTTTAACCTTACGTTATTTTTCGTATTTGTCTCACGTGGCATAACCAGCTGTTCTTAGCTAACAATTGTGTAGCATTTTTGAACAGTTCTTTGGTATTATTCCATCTCTGAGGCAATGTTCGTGTACATATTTTTATGCAGTTACCTTTGATTTTAATGTATATATTTTTACATTATAATGTATTTCTCACACATGACATTACACTGCCTATTTTGGTATGACCAGCTACTTAGAGCTAACGCTTTCGTGTAGCAACACTAAGTAGTGATCAGCTTCATATCATGGTACAGGCCACTTTCAATGCATATCTCAACTTCATCAATTGCACAAAGACCACTCTACAAATGTCATGACCACAACGTCGAGCACTCTAGCTCCTTTGGTCGTATACAAACACATTGACAACGATCCAACCTGCTTAGGTTTTAACTTAAACCTGGCAAATTCAGAGGCGATTTACCTCGAAATCTTCACGCTGCGGCTCCCAAAACTTACACTGCTCTATTTTGCCTCACGTGGTATGACCGACCATTAGAGCTAACAATTTGTGTAGCAATTCCTAGTGGTTACCTGGCATCATATCATTGTTGAAGCAACCAACAAGCATATTTAAGCCCAGCATTCATGGTTCGTCATATTTTTGCTTAACTTGGTTCGAACTCTGCCATGCATTTCTTATCTAGCCTCGCAGAGAGGAATTTTTTTCTTTTTTTTCAGAGAGGAAAGTGTTGTAACGACACAAATTAATGACCGACTAATTGCGTAAATTAAATTAAATTTTATTTACGTTGCACCAATGAGAAAAAAGCGAAACTTGCCGTTTAACTAATAGTGTGCAAGTAGACATGGCATGCTATTTAAGCACGGCAATTTACCATGCAAGTCAGTTGTCGCATTTGCATTCTGCTTTGCGTTACGCGTGTGCGTTCTGTCGGCTGTCAATACCTACGCTGGTGATTTGATTGTTTCACCAACAATTGGCTACATCCGTGACTCATCTTGTTGCGGTACAACCAGCGAGACGAGCCAATTAATTGCAGAACCTGAACGACGTTATCCACATCGTGATTATAACTTGACAACGGGAGCAACAACAACCAGAGTCCACCCAAGGCTCTAGAACATCTTCACACTCTTAATAATTCAGGAGAACGCACGACCAGGCCTTCTTAAGGGCCCCCTATCAGTAACTTATCTCTATTCAGAGCACCTTAACCGAGCTTGTAACGTCGTACGGCATTTACTTGAAGCCGGGGCGTTTACAATATATTAGAATTTAGTGCAGATAAATTTGAATTAAAATATACATTATAATTTTTATTTGAACCGCATACGATCAATTAGATGTATGTTCAGATGAAGATATACACCAGGAAAAACATTTACATTAATTATAACACGGAATAACGACTGCAGAGTTTGATAATTCCTATGACAAAAATAAAGTAAAAATGTATTTATACATTTAAACCACCTTGTTTGATTGAAACAAATATTAATTAAAAAGCCGAGAACATTCTCTAATTAAATTCTTTCAAGTACTTTTATTTTAGAATTTGGCTTGTTTTTACTTTTGTGTATTTTTGCCTGACTTGCGATAATTCTCTGTTGAATTGTCGTAGCAGCATTGAAACATTTACGGCATTTACACTTTCGATCTACCCTATATTTCCTTGTGACCACACGGTCACTTTTTTATTCGAGCATATTGGGAACGGTTAAGAGCAGGAAATTTAATTATACGTTAATCAAGTCAAATCTCATTCTAGATCAGACGTTCGGTGCGCAATGTTGCGTATAGAGTACACGGACATGTTTCTTATTATTTATTTAGTAAATATAATTGTTTCGGAGTGTGAGCCTTAATAAAATTCATAGTGCCATTTCCACGTTCAAAAAGAAAAAGAAATTTTATCAGATACATGAAACGATTTCCTCTCATATTCTATTCAATTGTCTACAAATAAGAATTTCTTTAAAAATAAATTGAAAGGCCAAACAAAATAGGTAAATATAGACATGGAGAGAGTGTGAAATAAAGAAACAACTAATCATTTGCGTGTATCAACTCCAGTTGGAGCTCAACGCCTTAACATACTTCTTCTGATTGCATAAATCCGCCTGCAATTCTTTTATCAACAAAGCTTCGTATATGGATAACTCCCTTCTGTTATTACATTTAGTAATTATCTTAAATGCAACGTCTGGAGAACATAAATGTAAAGTTTCAATGATCAGTTGCGCAATTACAGACGTGTATTACACATTTGAATTAAAACAGCCGTTTAATTTTCATTGTTGTCACATTCGAAAAATTAATTGTCAGGACGATCGGCCTACGTAAGTTGATCGAGAACTTGCGCATGTATGTTGGTAGAAAATATTGGATGCCGACATTAATGGCTGTTTCTCGTTGATTGCTGATAAAGGCAAGTCTTTTAAATTAAATAACACTCTTAGTTTAGCCGTATTAACTGTGTGGGTTAATGCTGTATCAACTTTCTTTTGTGTTATTCCTGAACCTGCATCCCCCTTAAACGAGAAGCTCAGACAGACTGATTTCTCTTCTGGTTGGAAATACGTTTGCTTCCGTTGACTTCCTCTTTCAAAAATTAATTAAATCGTCTAGGATAGCCATTAAATCGTTTATTACTTTATTATGCTCTTTTTCACTGGAATCTTGACTAACTAACCAGTCTATTCTTGTAAACCAGCCACAAATATTCATCATTTTTATATTGAAAAGGCACAAAACTTCTGTAAAGCAAATATAGTGCAGACCAAGTTGGTTAACGGTAAATTGTTCTATTTATTTTACAATTAGTATCTTTCCTTAGTGATACATCTAAGAAAGGCAGAAAATCATCTTTCTCGTGCTCTTACATGAAACCGATATTCTTTAGCACTTTGTTGAAATTTTGACTCTATGTTCGTGATTGCGACCCGCTGTTAAAGACAAGGAAAATAGCATCCACGTATTGAGCACACTTATTTTACACCTTAATAATGTTTTCTCTAGATGCCTTAGGAAAATCTCATGCAACACTGGAGATATGGAGCTCCCCATTACCACACCATCAGTCTATTTATTGATGCTTCCATTAAAATATAACCGTACGTCTTTCGTGCATATTAAGATAATCTTGCATAGAATATGACCTGACACTAGAGGTGATAATATGTCTTGTTCTACCACATGGACTATAATGCCATTTGCTTCGTCTGTTTGAACATATGTAAAAAAAGACGTAGCAACAAAGGACACATTTATCTAAATTTAGCATTTATAACTTGAATTCTGTTTATAGATTCGAAAAACTCTGCAACTGGATAATTACCTAGTAGTTTGCGAAATGGTTCCAGTATACGAACTAACCACCCAGACAATACATGATACGGAGAATTGTCCATTTATGATATTGCTCTCATAGGACAACTTTTTGCGTATTTTTTAGTAATCCATACATTGTTGGTGAAAATCAGCATACTGGCTTGAGCTTGTGTGCAATGGTCTCATAATTTAAGCCAGCATCTGTCAAGATCTTAACTTCATTTATTACTTTGCGCTCCACTTTTTCTATTTTACTTGATTTGTCGACTAGACGCGAGATTTTTGTATTGTCATTCAACAAGTTCTCCAGATTTTTTAGGTAGTAGGATTTGTTATTATAACAACGATCTTTCCATTATCAGCGCGTAGTTTTTTTTATATATGCATTTCTGCTGATATATTTAAGAACATTTAAATGTTGCTTTGTCAGTGCATGCCGTTCTGATAGTTTGGACGATTTCAAATGTGAAGCCTGGTCCACTAAATTAGTCTTGAATCAATTTTTATATTCAATTCTTGTACGTTCAATTAGAAATTCAAATGATGCCTCAACATCAACATCGTATTTATGAGAATTATGAATTCCATAAATTCGGCCCATCGATACTGTCTTCATAGTTAGCTGATTTATTGGTATTTTGTTAAGTTAAACAAGTGTTTATCATAACCGGTCGGTATCAAATTATAAAAAACCCCAAGTTTACATTATTTTCTAATTTCTTCTTTATTCTTGTTTTGTCTTCTTTCATAAAGGCTGGAAAAAACATCAGTAATCTCATTCTTGCAAAAAGTCTTAGTTCATCCACTACACAAGATAGATAGCCGATTCTTGGCTGTAACACGGCTTCATCTTCCTTTAACTGCTCAATTTTGGAATACGCATACCTTATAAGATTTATTCAACTGACCCGTTGTTTAAACTTCTGTAAACTGCGCACAAAATTTCATTGGAACCGTAATTGCTTAACACACTGAGAACTATGTTCTTTCCACAATAACGTTCATTGCGCTCTATATATTAACGTATCAAGTTTTTGAAAGATTCCTTTTGAATACGAGACTTAAGAAAATTCCTAAAACACTGTACATGTGCAACGAGAAAAATAAATTTAACAGGTACAAGAACCGTTTTTTTCTTTTGTTCTTCTCAAGTATCCACTAATGAACATCTCATTATGTTTAACTTGAATGGCCAAAAAAATTGCAAATTGTAAACATTGAGATAATGTGAAGTCAAATTAATTTTTATTTTGGCACATGAATAGAGTACTATGAAATATAATTGTGTTTAACATGGAGTCCATTCCTTAACTTTAAAATGAGTTTTAAACAATGTGCGACGAATTTTGTAGGAGCTGTTGCGATTTATGTAAGAGGTTTTGCGGGGTAGCTGTTTATTTAGCGATGCTATGCCATTCCTACAAATGCCTGACAGCTGACATCGGAAGAAATGGGTTTCGTGAGCCGTGCTTATAATCAGCCTCATAAACTGAGAAAGCTAAGTCGAATTATCATACGTGTATTATGAACAAGGTTGCAAAGTAAATTAAAATTCACTGTTAGTCAAAATTGACCGTGTTCTAGACGGCAATAAAATAAAATAAAGTTAACACAAAGTTAATATCTAGGCACAAAAGCAAAGTCATAATAAACACAATAAATAAATCCAGAATGTCTTAACAGTGAAAATACTGTTCACATATAAACGATTAAAAACACACAAAATAGAAATCGTTGCTTTGAGCGGTAAATAACATAAATCCATTGCATGTTACAGGCATATTATGCTCGGGTGTGTATTATTATTAAAAAAACACTATTAATTACAAATAAAATTGCAGTTCAAGAAATCTCAATTTTAACTGCATGAAACTAACAGAGATTGTTTCTAAAATCACAGTTAAGAGAATGATTGTCTAAAACCAGAATTCGTATATGTGACCCTGTGGAGGAAGATAAATCCTCCGCCAAATGTAAAGTAACATTAACTAATAAATTTAAACTACCATGGCTGATTGTAACGAATTTTATTTAAAAAGAATTTTTTCTTTTATTTTCCAGAACTTTCTTTGTTTAAATACTTGACTTTGAATTGTGCGCCATTTTCAGTTTTCGAGTGTCACGGTCCTCGACTGGTTGTATCTTCCTTTGGTCTGCTGCAATTATCACATTTTTTCATTAAAAACTGATCAAATTAATCAATATATATCTGCTTATACTGTCTTGTATTTCTTATTGAAGCACGCATAGAAGGGACGTTCTGGAACAGGTAATTTAATAATTCTGTTGTTCACGTATATCTCCTTCCAGATTATTTGTTTGGGCTTTTTGCACGAGACAGGCTTCACATTCCGATTTGATACAATAATTAACGATAAATTTTAGACCAAAAGTAAATTTTTAAAAACTAAGCTTGATCATTTGGTTTACGGCGCCTGCCGAGAAATGTATTGGAAAACAGTTTTCGCACAAATAAAAGATGAATGTTAATAATTAGAAACGTTTAATCAAAATATATACAGCTATAAATTTATGTGAATACCATTTTTCTGTTCCCAAATGGGTTCACAGGTTTCATGGCATCAGTTTTATAACTTGCTTTCTATCATATAGGAAGAGTCACACTGGTTTCGGCGTTGCGTTTTAAAGACGCTTTTGTCATATGTGAGTTGTTATTTATTCTTCTTTACCATAAATTTAGGTGTCAGTTTGTGAACACACATATAATCTACTGTACTTGAGATTCGATTCATGATTTGATGCATTTTAAATTTCACACAATTTGATATCACGTATTTATCATTACATCTTTAATATTATAATATTTCAAAGATTAAAATACCAAGAATATCGGAAGATGGAATAAATGGCGGCAATCGTTTTTATTTTATATAACCTTTAAGCAATAAAACGTCACGTGAATGATGATAACGTTGATTTTGCTCTGAATTAGTGTACCAAAGCAGAGACTGATATCCTGTTTTCCTTCTAGGGCTTTATTATGTGTGTCCTGCTCGTGGATTAGTGATTTTCTCGGTAGATGCACGTAAATCAGTGGATTAGAAGAATCTGGTTGTGTTAATTATAGTTCAATTGCCTTGTTGAGTCTTGCTGATGATCTGCGACAACATCAAGAACGCTAGAAAATTAGAAATCCGATTAATAATTTAAACGACAGAAAATTCTTAGATAAGGGATAGGCGTGACTGACAGCTAGATGAGTTAGCAAAACCGCGTGGGAAAGACAACAGAAGCATATACTCAATGCAGCAGAAAGGCGGCAATAATTACAGGCAGCAAGCGGGTAAGTAGATGTTTATTTTATAGGGGTATTGCGGTTATTTCATGTGGTTTTGCGGGGTAACTGTTTATTTAGCGATGCTATACCATTCCTGCATATGCCTGGTAGCTGATGTTGAGGGCCGTGTTTATGATCTGTCTCAGACTCTTTTCCAATGGGTGCTGTGAGAAGGCTAAGTCAAATCATCATACGTATATTGTACACAATGTTTCAGTAAATTTAAATTCACTGTTAATCCCAATTAACCGTGCTCTATGCGGCAGCAAAATAATATATTGTCAACACAAGTTGCTATCTAGGCATAAAAGTAGTCACAATAAACACAATAAATAAATCCAAAATGTCTCAGCTGAACAGAGTTTCGTAAGAAAGCAAAGCAGTTGATAGTCAGGTGTAAAGGGATAAGCACACAAAATATATAAATCCTGCCTTTGAGCGTTAAATCATATAAATCCACTGCATGTTTCCGGCGTATTACGCGCGGGTGTCTATTATTATTAAACTGAACCCTATTAAATACAAATAAATTTGCAGTTGAAGAAATCCCAATTAAAACCGCTTGAAACTAACGGAGATTGTTTCTAAAATCACAGTTAAGAGAATGATTGTCTAAAACCAGAATTCCAATATGTGACCCTAAGGAAAACCATATTTGTCGAAATTAATCTTCGTTGGTCTGTAACGCGGAACCGCGCGTTACAAAGTAATTGCAGATCACATGTGTTTGGTTTATGAATTGCGACCTTTCTCTTTGGTCCATTATCAGTCAATTAAATTGCGTCTTGTGTTTGAATTAATTTACAAGATATCGGAAATATAATTTAACCTGTTCCATCACTTTCCTCTCTCCAAGAAAATAAAGAGAAAAATTCCTCCTGGCGAAGCTCAATTAATAATATCGGGCTGAGTTTCGAACCCAGTTAACCAAAATATATCATTGTTGTTTGGCTGGTGCATACCAGTTAACTGCTTCGCCTATAATAGGATGCCAATAATTCATTAGTTATTGCTACAAATTATTTAGTCGTATGGGCTGGTCATACCACGTGATGCAAAATAGAGAGGTACTGTTAAGTTTTGAGAGTTGAAACGTAAAAATTGCAAAGTGAATTGCAACAGGCGATTCCAGGTTTAAATTTGGCAGACTTGATCATTGTAAATGAAAGAAGTTTGATAAGACCAAAAGAACAAGTGTATGTCCGACGTTGTGGTTCGCGAAATTTGTGAGTGAATATGCGCTCAACAAATGAATTTGTTGTACATATGATAATTTCCCATAATATGGTATGAACTGTGACATTTTATTGGTGCTAAATATGGCGTTAGCTCAAAATAGCTAGTCATATTACATAAAGCTAAGAACAGTTGTTTATAACATGTGAGAGAAGTGAGTATGAAATATGAACCATGTAGATACACGTGAGCTTATCACGTCACAGTAAAGAGAATGAAAAAACGAACATTTGATACATAAAACAACGACCAATGCCAAAGGATAAGTCGCAGGCTTTCTAGAAATTTAGCAATCATGATTAGAAGACAGTTGGAGCTGTTAAATATTTTGATTTGAAGAATGAATAGACAATATTTTACAGTCGCATTGCTACTTGGCTGAGAAAAGGATTGAATGTAATTAAAAACTTTCTTATGGATACCTACTAATGATATATACAATTAATAAACCCTTCTAGCGTTTGCATACGAACTCAATTGTATGGTAATCTACTGATCTTTGAAAATGAGTGTTGCTGCATTGTTTTTTTTGTAAGAGGGACAGTGTCAAAACAGGCACGCCGAAAGACACAGTGTTGACTAGAATATCGAGAGCAATTTTGTTTTAAGCAAGACGTCTGACATTGCAAGCGCATCTGTTATGATGTACCGTTTTCCGTTTATGTAGCAAATGTCTATTTTCCATTTGCTAAAACCTGATAGCCGTCTTTTTACACTGTCTGAATACTTTGCGACTACTGAAGTCACATTTAGTAATACGCAAAATTTTAGATATATAATTTGTGATAAAACTCAGTTGTGGCCACTAATGCTTTAAAAAATGATACACAGCGTCATGGAGAGCGAGAAGTTCTCGAACAAAATTATAGTATCTGGATTCTATTGATTGTAGTTTACGCAAGTAAAAACTAACTAGCCTCCGATCTAGATTTGTGCTATGCCTACAACAAATCTTTTTTTAAATATATTAGGCAAAATTTTAAGGAGCCTATCTAACAAGGATAGCCTTATGTAATCTGATGAGATACACACGGATGTGTAGCTTACGTTCAATAAAAGTCATGAATGGAGATAGCCTAAGAGACTTTATCACAAACACCAAAGAAATATTTTTAATGTAATAAATTATTTATTTTAAAGCATACGTATACTGTAAATTTTAAGCGATAATTACAGAGCGCTTATGAAAAATCATGATATTACAGGGTTGACAGACTGAAATTAAACATATTGAAGCCTAATCTTCCACTATAGAAATAAACTCGTGCCCTATAAACTATCATTTATTTCACAGATGCAAGTACTGTACCCGTCTAAGTCTAAAAACCCTCAATCTATTGAACCTGGAATGGTTCATCGTGCATTATATTTCAGCCTGATCTGCTGCATGCCTCCTTCAATTTTATTCACAGCCTCCAGCCTCACATAGTTTGAAAATAGCATACACGTAAATAAAGATACACAATCCACCAACAATATTATAACTGACAAATTGAAACAATTACGCGCTGTAATCCCAGAAAAATTCCACAGAAAGACTGTATATCCAACTTATACCAATACTACAAATCCTTGGAGAATTTTTAACACGCAAACAATAGAACTGGTGCAAATCAATTTGTGCATTATACTGCGTCAATGCGGTTTCAGGTGAAAACACATTGTAGTTTTTCTCCATTTCACCAGCTAAATATTTATCTTTGCGTGGTTGGAGAATAACGAAATAAACTCACCAATTTTGGACCCATCTTTCTTTAATTGAGAGCCACGTATAATTGCCGTCGCGTAAAAATCAGCAAGCATTTGGTACTATAGTATTTGCGGTGAATAGTACACGTATCTTTGAAAGCATCAAACATTGGTACTAAGCCTATTGGAAACTGTTTAATCGAATTATTCATAATTACAACTACATGGAATGTTGTTACCACGCGGTCAATATAATTGCAGCAATGCAAATTTTACATTACGCTGCACTAGTGTGCTTTACGGTGGAACCACATTGAAGATTTTTTAAATTCACTTTTTGAATAATTATCAATACGTAATTGTAGAATAAAGAATTGAACTCGATAATTTTGGACTAGTTTCTTCTTCATTGAGAATCATGTACCTGTGCCTATAGCTCTATACTAATGACATATTCATGTTAGCATTCACATTACCGATCAGAAAATTCCATTTCAAGGAAGAATTTATTCCTTAACTTTTCTGACGATTCTTTCAGCTCCTCGAATTTTATAGGCTTACCATTTGAGGGCCATTGTAGATAATAATATTTGTGGAAATATATTTCCGCCATATTTGACCATTCTAGGGTCATATCGGTGCCTACATTATTACGTAATTAGGTATTTCATCACATCCACAATAAGAAATTGTTTAGTGTGGATTCCGTTGACGTCCTCGAGATCTTCACATAAACGGATCTCGTCACTTGCCATTTAAATATTTGTTCCAAGGCTTCATTGATTTGCTTAGTCCAGAATTCTGCGAATACTTCAATTTAACATAAAATGGAAAAAACTGGAGTTTGAATAATTGCTAACACTGTCTTGGCTTGCATGACCTTGTAGGGGTATTTTAGCGGGGTAGCTATCTAGTTCGTGATGTTTTACCCTTCCTACATAGACCTGGTAGCTGCTGTTGAGATTCGTGCTTATGATCAGTCCCCGACCTTTTTCCGATGGGTGATGTGAGAAGGCTAAGTCGAATTATCATATGTCTATTGTACACAATGTTGCAAAGAAAAATTCACAGTTAGTCCAAATTGACCGTGCTCTAGACGGCAACAAAACGAAATATTGTCAACAAAATTGAATGTCTTATACACAAGTAATTATCAATTCACAGTTAAACAAAACAGACCGTGCTCTAGACGGCAACAAAACGATATATTGTCAACACAAGTAATAATCAATTCACAAACGTCTGAATCGTGATGAATACGTGTAAACGATTGAAAATATATGATGATATGAATAATCTCACTGGTAAATATTGTCACTGTTAAAAAAGTCTTGAAAAAAACTTCACAAATAATTAATCCACTGTTTGCTATGGTTTTATAATTATATGTTATTTAATTATAATAATCCATTGAACTATAGAATTTGTGAATGTGATTGAGGAACATCTGATGTCCTGATGCGTGAAATCATATCTGAATGCAAAGAAAAACTATCGAATCACTTATGCACTATAATCCACCGCGTGTTCCCTGTGTATTGCGCGCGGGTGTGTATATTTAATAAATAAAACCCTATTAATTACGATTAAAATTGCAGTTCAAGAAATCTCAATCAAAACTGCTTGAAACTAACACAGATTGTTTCTGAAATCACAGACAAGAGAAATATTGTGTAAAAACAAAGTTAGATTATTTGGCCTTATAAAGCACTATATTTGTCAAAATTAAACATCGTTGGGTTGTAAAGCGGAGCCGCGTGTTACATACACCCCCACCCGACAATGAAAATTAGTACACAATGAAAGGGGGTAAGCTTACAGGAGGTGTTATTGCTCTGCCGTAACGTGTAACCACTGATGTTGGCTCTGTCGACACTGATTATGGTTTCTCTATATCTCGCTGCGGCGTGACGGCGTCAGTTGGCTCGGTTGTTGGTGAGATGTCGGTCGTCAGTCCGTAGTCAGCAAAACTGTCTAGAGGTAGAATCATCGTTTCTTCATCACCTGATAGTTCAACATCGCGGAACAGCGGGTCATTTGGATCAAGGTCGGCCCGGGATAGTCTGTGTTTGGAGACAGCTTCATCTTTGCCATTTATCTCCAAAATGATGTAATTCTGACGTCGATCTAACACACGACAAGTACTGCTCTTTGGTTTGGCTAGAATCCTGTTATCCATGTCGTTGTTGACAAAGAACCATTTGCAGTTATAAAAATTTTTGCGTTTATATATTGGACCATGCTGCTGACGTGTAGGACAGATCGGCCGATTCTGAGCGTTATACTGTAGGCAACTATGAAGTGGAAACAGAATACACGTAAACGATTGAAAATATATGATGATATGAATAAAGTCACTGGTAAATATTGTCAGTGATAAAAACAGTCTTGAAAAAAACATCACAAATAATTAATCCAATATTATTATCTATTTGATGGAACATGTGTGGTTTGAATTCAAATAAAGATATTCTATTCTAAAAAACAAGAAGAAAATTCAAAGGTAAAAAATATTTTTTTTAAAATATTTATATGGGGATTTATTAACCTCTGAAGCGGGTCTTTAGATGTATATATCATCATCACCATGCAAAGCCATACAAAAGCGAAAAGTGATTTATGTTTCAATTCCATATAACCCTAATTCGTTGATGGTTATATGTGGACTGTAAAAGAACACTAGGTTGTTTATTCCTAGTGAGAATGGTTTGTAATCGGAGTTTTCCTTCACTTAGATAGTCTGCCAACCAAGTCTGATTAACACTATTTGCCCAGACGCCAGTGGCCAAAGTTTCCTTCAGCTGCCGAAACTTTCCCTTCGCATCTGGCACGCTTGCTCTCATTCCGCCATACACATTTAACAACAAAAGTTACTGCGCAGTTAGATATGAAACAGGATGATAGTTGTTTCCCTTTATATCAGGCAAGGTTCATGTTACCTTTCCTGGACTGACTAGCCACCTCATCCCGTTTAGCTCATTTCACAATATGTTAATTTGCCAATGTGTAAATACCTTATCTCATGGAATGGTTCTCAATTACCATAAAATATACTGGCAAACGTCGTGAATATCAAGAGTATCTGACAGCCTTACTATGTGTGTCTTTTTGTCTTGTTAGTAATCGTTGGTTAAATGCACATCAACCAGTAGATATACAAGTGCAGGATAAGGCAAAGGTTATGTTCAGAGCTTCGGCAAGTCTTTCAGATAAGATGTGTGGCAACACCAACAGTTGGACAATCGTATGGATCCGATTAATGAAATAAGCAATCAAGATTTCTCGGAGGCCGAAAATCTTTATAAATGAAACAACGTGTAGAAGAGCGCGGAAACACAGCGAACATATGCAGACCGATACAGCCAGGCGATATCTAGAGTAGATATCTAACAAACCAGTTTTGCGTAGTAAGTGCGTTGCGCTTATATAATAGATGGATTAGAGAAACCGTGTAGTTTGTTATTTGTAAAATCAGATTGTGAGCTTCCTTATTGGCCTGGTGTCAATCAATTACTTTATGTATTGCATTTATGTTTAATTACACTTTATTGGAGATATAATGTAAACAGGTTCAGACATGTTTGAAAAATTTTGAAGAGACTGATATTTTAATTTAAAACTCATAATTCCAGAGAAAACTGCTTTAAAATGATACGATTAACCTGATATGTCTTTAAACGCGCATGTGATTAAAAATTACGCAACATAGAATTTAAGGAAATGAAATAAACTACCAGCGCAACATCTGGCGTTGTTCTGCTACGTGGACTTCTAGTATTCTGATTTGGAAACTCTTTCTTTTCTTTTATTTCAGTATTTCATCTTCGGAATTTTTGTTTTCATCGTGATTCCTCCACACATTGTTTCGTCAGATTCTGACTTCTAATTCAATCTATTTTGATTACTTGGAATTTACGTTTTAATTATGTGCTTTTCCTGTTTTATTCTTCATTTTTTGACCGTTTGTCTCTCAAATTTCTTCTATCCATCGTTATGAATCCTAAATTAACCAAACATTCTTATTTTCATTAAATGGCTGAATTTTCAACTTTTTAGTGGTCGTTTTGAAGTATTTTTCTTCTTTTACTTTTCTACCACACCTATTACGCTAATCTGAAAAGTCTTAAATTAGATAGCAATGGAAGTTGCTTTTCTCAACCAATTTAATTATCTAGGCTCCACAATAAACGTCTTGTAAAGATGAACCGAATTTAAATATGATCGTACTGCTAGGCGAAAATTTCCATTACTTAAAAATGTTTCGGACAATAAGTGGCGTGTTTTCGTTCTAACAAATCACAAATAATAATTGGTAATAATGAATTTGAAGCTCTTACGTATTGATCACCATAATCTTGTCAGAGAATGATGAATTTAGGCGTAACAGCACGTTGGTGCCAAGAGTAACTGATAAAGCAACTGTCAAAATGTGGCAGCCTAGTAGTTAAACAGGCTTCAGAACCGACTTTTGTAATTGCTCTTTCCAAAATTTCCAATGCACTTCCATTCGGAGGACGCATCAGTATAAAGCTGTTTTTGATGTGCACTGAAAATAGATCTCTAATTGCGTCGCGCTGTCTGGACAGAAGTTTACGACTTTGCACACTTTATCACGCATGCGATAATCTGTATCTGAATTCAAGACTACGCAAGTCATCACAAGCCCGCGATTATTCACTATGATATACGGACAAACTTATTCAGCTCATGATAAACAAGCAAGCGCTTAATGTCGAAGGGTGCATTCGATCGACTTATAATTCTCGTCAGAAATTCATACTTACCAAGAACCAACTGTCTCACAAGTGCAAGAGACGGAATACAAACTTCACTGACTATACTGACAAAAACTTTGCAGATGATTATATTAGCTTACTTTCTGATTGATAGTCCTCATCCTCTATTTCGACAATGACAATCGGTGTCTGTGTCACCAGGAGTTAGAAAATATTTCATGTGTCTTCGGCAATACTCGTCCAAGCTATCCAGAACATTAAATCTAAGCACCAATTTGATCAATATAGTATCTTCGTTGGTATGATTACTCTCTTGCTTTGGAACATTTTCTCTTTGCTTGCTCAAGTCTTTAACGTGTGTCTATCTATTACCACTTTACCCCCAAAGTAGCAAGTTGGTTTTTTTTCTATTCCAAAAAGCGGAACTTCATCTATCTCATATATTACGTATCCTCGTTCAATCCCCATCATCCCACGTTACTAAAATTCATGGCAAAATGCTCTACAATAAAAATATCCTCTCATTAAATCAAGAACTTTTTTACTCTTTTGGTCGATCAACATAGATTTGTGCATGAAAGCCCTTCCTTCATTAATCTCGCTAGCTTCCTTAATCACTGCTATTCCTTCATCTTTCAAGGATATAATCGCACTCTGCTGTTTATGGATATTAACAAAACATTTGTTACAGTCTACTTTTCGCCGATTGAATCCGTCTAATTACGAAACGCTTACTTCGGTCGCATCTTTAAGCTTATTAGTAACCATTTCTGAAACCATTCAACATATGCAAAAAAATGGGCAATACTCATACGACATCATATTCCATCCGTTCTGTTGTTCCGCAGGAATATGTAGTCGTTACTATACAACATAGAGCTTTTATAGATTTAAATTGAAAATTACTAATTCAATTTGTTTAAAATTGCCGAGGATGTGGTAGAAGGATTCTACAGCCCAACTTCTCTCGACTTTCTTACACCTCAAATTGCACAGCTGCTACCTTTACTACAATCTAAAATTGGCGAGATTGTTTTCAAACAAAACCCGCAGCAAACACGCTTAATGAAGCCTGCCCAGTCTCCATCAATGATTTAAAATCTACCAACACTTCTCTAGAAACATAAATCATCGATTCTGTGAAAAAGCCTAAGTATAACTTTCTCCAAGTTGCTGGAATTCTTATCGCGTCTTACTCAAGTAATATTAAAACTCTTCAAAATATAATACAAGATATAAGAGTGACATATAGAATTTCACATTGCCTATGCATGAATTGCGGTTTGATCCTCGCTAGACATCTCTGTCGTTCTCTGATGATAATCACTGAATATTGAAAAGCTTCAGTTCGTGTGGCTAACTTTTATTTATCTTGTGTGTTACTGTTTATATGCAATTCGCCAGTTCTTTATTTCAAGCTCCCGAAATTGAAGTAAATAATACTTATCATCATTCGCACACTTAATGATTTTTTAATTGTACACCATATATACATGTGGCAAAAGCTTCAAAAAGTTAATGTATGTGACCGCGTAGAAATAGTGCTGCCTAAATTTGCAGTCAAGTAAACTTTATACAAGTCTACTAGAGGTAAAAGCCGCATATCTAATTTTGCTTAACATATATATGCATTACGGTTTGATTCTCGCTAGACAGTTTACCGTCGTACTCTGATAATGATCAAGGAAGTTTGAAACGCGTAAGTACGCATGACTGTCGACACTGTTGCTATGCTATGCGATTTTTTTAATTCAATGAGATTTTTATAACAATCTCGAAAATTTTATTTATATTAGTAGACAAATGTTTCGATGGCTGGAATGCATTCAGTTCACCCTGCGGTACCACAAGCCTGAAGTGAAATAATTGCCACTGATACTCTTGTATCTCCCAGGTTCTTGACGTACCATCTTCCGGCTGAATCTTCGTCACCTCTATCAAATTTGTACGGATTTCAAACTTACTAAGCATACGTTTGAGGGCAGGCAATAATCTGGATCAAAACTTTGAACTACGCGCTTTGTACGAAGACGCGCTTACACACTACATTGTATTGAATACATTATTCCGTTTACGAAAAACAATGTAGCACGTAGTATCGAATGAACATTCGTTTGGCTACCAACTCGCATAAGGAATCTGCAATTATCTAGAGGCAACCGTTCTAATAATCCAAGCAAGCAAATATTAATCTCTGCTGGTGTTCTGCGTGTACTTGCCTCTATACTATTTGACCTAGCACTATCATATATTCAGGTTTAAGATAATAAATTAAATCTGTTTAAATACACCGACGACATGGTAGTAGGTTTCAGCAGTCTAACCACTCTCTGCTTTTCAACATCTCATGTCAATCAGCTTTTATCTTTACTGCAAGCTCAGCTTGGCAAGATTGGCCTCAAGCTCAACCCGGATAAAGCACAATTTGATCAATCTATTGACGTGTACCACCCTCTTCATAGACATTAAGATCATCGATTCTATCAAACACTTCTCACTGCACCTTAACCAAGTCACATCACAAATGTTAAAATGAGCTCGCTTAATAAGCTTTAATACTAAAACATCCATCCTGAGACTTACTCAATTCAAAGTTAACGCCAATGATTTTTATTGCTCACGAATGCTGAAATCCTGTATTGTTTTGTTGCAGATTGCATCTCATTTCTTAAAACAGGTTCTTCCTCTTGATTTGACTAATCATGGGCTAATCCTCCTTACAAATCTCGTGCTCTCACAGTTTACTCGTTCCATAGGTATTCTCCATTGTACGACAGTGCTACACGTGCCTTCCGTTGTCGAATTTCTTTCACATCAGTTACTTATATGTCCCGCGTAATTGTAAGTCCTAAATTCTATCAAATTACACCCATAATATCTTTACCAATCTTTTTTAACACCATACTACACGCGGAGATACGAACAACATCACACTGTAACACGCGGTTCCGCGTTACAACCCAACGATGTTCGATTTTGACAAATACAGTGCTCTTTAAGGTCAAATAATCTAACTCTGTTCTTACACAATATTTCTCTTAACTGTTATTTTAGAAACAATCTCTGTTAGTTTCAAGCAGTTTTAATTGAGATTTCTTGAACTGCAATTTTATTTGTAATTAATAGGGTTGTTTATTAAATATACACAACCGCGCGCGATACGCATGGAACATGCGGTGGATTATTGTGTCACAGTGGATTTATTTCGCTCAGTTGGATTATTCGCAGTTTACGCGAGGGATTTACTGTTCACATTTAACTATGCCTATCCGAATTTCAGAGAATAATGGATTATTATAATGACATGAGTTAAAAACATAGCAAACAGTGAACTAATTATTTGTGAATTTTTGTCATTGAAGTCTTTACACGGATTACACACATTCATTTTCAGTGACAACTTTTAACAGTGACTATGTTCATATCATCATGTATTTTCAATCGGTTGCATGTATTCATTTCAATTCAGACATTTGTGAAAGAATAATTGCTTGTGTGCAAAATATGTTTCTTTATAAACAGAGCTCATTTTAACTTTTGCCGTCTAGAATACGGACAATTTAGTTTGACTGTGACTGGTGTTTAAGACATTCATTTGTGTTAAAATTTGTTTTATTGCCGACCAGAACATGGTCAATTTGGACTAACTGTGAATTCTATTTCTATTTGCAACATTGTGTACAACATACTTGTGATAATTCGTTTTAGCCTTCTTACATCAACCATCCGAAAAAGATCAGAGACTGATCATGAGTACGGGTAGTAACAATAGCCACCATGGATATGTAGGAAGGGTACAGAATCACGAACTAGATAGCTACCCCGCAAAAATACTCCTACAACACAATCAATTTTAGAAAACAGTTAAACTGAATTCCTTTAATTTATTCAAAGATTACATTTAATGGAAGCATTGTAGGAGGTATTTTGGTCATGGTCACAGGTTGAGCAGGGTAGCTGTTTATTTAACGATGCTATGCCATTCCTACATATGCCTGGTAGCTGACGTCGGAAGAAATGGGTTTCGTGGGCCGTGCTTATAATCAGTCTCAGACCTCTTTCCAATGGGTGATGTGAGAAGGCTAAGTCGAATTATCATACGTATATTACGAAAAAGGTTGCAAAGTAAATAAAAACTTACTGTTAGTCAAAATTGATAGTGCTCTAGACGGCAACAAAATAAAATATTGTCAACACAAGTTAATATCTAGGCACAAAAGCGAAGTCATAATAAACCCAATAAATAAGTCCAGAATGTCTAAGCAGTGAAGTTACTGTTCATGAATAAACGATTAAAAACACACAAATTATAAATCCTGTCTTTGAGTTTGAAATCACATAAATCCACTGCATGTAACCGGTGTATTACGCGCGGGGGTATATTATTATTCAAGAAACCCCTATTAATTACATTATAAAATTGCAGTTCAAGAAATCTCAATTAAAACTGCTTTAAATTAACAGAGACTGTTTCTATAATCCCAGTTTAAAGAATGATTGTGTAAAACCAGAATTCGTATGTGCGACCTAAGGAAAACCGAATCTGATAAAATTGGTACTCGTTGGGTTGTAACGCGGAGGCGCATGTTACAGAATGACCTGTTTTCTATGCACTCGTAATAAAACTGGTCGTTAATTTAGATACTTCTGGCCTTTAAACTGGCTTTGACGCTGTGCTAGTGAGGTGGAACATTATTGAGGGTCCACTCCACGCTATTAACTTAAAATAGATTGTTTTTTAATCAGCCCCCGTAGTATTTGTGCTTTTTTCTATTTCAGCTTCTTAAATGGATCCTCATCAGAATGCGTGGACATCATTTTGCTATTTGCTGCCTTGTGTATGTTCATCAATTTTATCTCCTGGATAGCTGCACAAATGATGCGCGCATTCTGCACGAAACTGAAATTATGACTTCTGCTGAGAACTATAATTCTGTCACTTTTCAAGAATTCATTCTAGTTGATTTTATCCTTTCACAGCTAACAATTTTTTTATCTACATGAGACACTTATAAGTTTCAGGCAGTACATTTTTAAATCATCTTGTACCAGTCCCATCACTATCACTATTGATGAATAAGAAATAATCACTGTCTCACTGAGTCATATATAATTTTAATTTATGATCATGATCTTCAGAAATGTCAGGCCAGTGGGCTTTTATGGCTAATTAAAATTTTAAAATTATTTATGTAATTATTATTGTTTTTATTAATAAGAATTATTATTTTTATTAACTTTTAAAAAGAGATCGTCAACATTATTATAGAAGCACCATGGATTATCTCTTGATTTTCAAGCTATTTTGAATTTACTAACAGAAAATAAACTGAATCATTTTCTATGTTAAACGTCTATAAGGCGACTTTTTGTTCGCAATTTAAATTTTATATATTCTGTTAATTGGTCTTTCTTACTCGTTTATATAAACCGTAAAGTTTTTATTCCTATTTGACTTCATTTCTCTCACTGGCATAAGAATAATACTAGGCGAAAATGACTATATGTCGGCTAATTCTCCTGCTTTGTGTACAAAAAGAGGCTTAATCAATGATATGTCTAATATCATCAAGAAAGTTCTGTAAATTATTATTGTTGTTGTTAACATCATTTTAATGTGACTTTCTTCGACATATCACATGACATTTCCTAGAAAAAAGCGGGGTTTTCCATTCAACTCGTTTATTCGGCCAATTTCTTTAAATAAACCAGGCAAATAAAAAATGCAAAATGATAAAAACATTGGTTTCTTTAAGTTTGCTTTTCAAACAACTTTTCGCATTGTTTTGGAAATATAAACAGAACAAGGATAAATATCTTTGAATTTTTTGGCGAAAACGCCAATTCAAATGTTGACTCAATTTAGAATTGTTATGAAATTCATTTTTTCACAATAAACCGGTTCCAGTTTTAATTTGTTACAATAGAAAAAGGAAATCCTTATACAAATACAATGATACATGAAATATCATTGAGTAAAGACCCACTGATACTTTAAGTATTTCACAGTAAGATAATTTCTACTGCGTAGAACTAATATATATATATATATATATATATATATATATATATATATATATATATGCAATTGTATATTAGATGTTCAATGCGCACCTAGTAACAAATTAGTTCTAATTTGACCAGAAGGATAAAACAGAGACAGCATGAACGGAATGTGTTATATCATGTGCACAATCGTTTCGTGCTTACTGGCGACTCATTAGTAGGAGCCGGTATTACGCCCTTTTATATAATAAAGTTGTATACACTGAAAATAAACATATTTAGTTTATAATTAAAAGAAAATTGGTTGCGCGGGCGATGACAGTAATTATTATAATCAAGGTTTCGAAATTGATATAAGAACCTGACCCATTAATTACTTTCATATATCAGTATAAACTAAGAATTGTAGTGTAGAAAAGGCAATTCATCCAGTAGACTGATTTCGTCCTTATTGGGAACTCCTTATGTACTGACCAGAATTTTCCGCGGACAGGGTTTGAAGCTGAGCACGTGTTCTTCGGAAACTGGTGCTCTAACCACTGATCCATCCTGCCGCATATCAAGTTCGAAACCTTGATTATAGTAAATGTTATCATCGCCCCGCGCAACCAATGTTCGTTTAATTATATAAATGTACATCTCAATACCACTTCGCCATCTAGTGTGGTTTCTGTACTGTAGTGACAGATTGAGGATTTTTAGTTGGAACATTGGGTCTAAACGGATGCCATATGAGCTCCACCTAAAAGAGAAAACAACTAACTGAATTGAATTAGTTTATAACTGAAAATTGTGTTTTGTGTGCGGCAGGGTGGCTCAGTGGTTAGAGCACCAGATTCCGAAGCAGACGTGCCCAGGTTCGAGCCCTGTCCGACACAAATTTTCGCCAGTACATTATGACGAAACCGGTCTACAGGATGAATTGCCTTTTCTACACTATACAATTCCTTATTTATACTGACATATAAAAGTATTAATGGGTCAGGTGCTTATATCAAGATCGCAACCTTGATTATAATAATATTTAGTGTATGACCAACTCTCTCTGTGTGAATGACTATTGATTCCGCCCTCGTATGTCATAACCACCATCATCATCATCATCATCATCATCATCATCTTAAAAATTAGTAAACATTTTTTTGATACTGATGCTTTACGACCACGAGATAAACTAACACAATATACATCTGGTAAAAGAGAAATGGATAATGATTAAAGAAGAGGCTGGTCTTTCTGAGTCCGAAAGACCTACAAAGAGAAAGCTGAAAATCTAGGCCATCCAATCCTCGTTGCTGATACATCAGGTCAAATAATCGTCATGGAAGGGGTTTTGCCTTATCACGTCATAACTTGACAACATCACATAGTCAATTTTATCAACCGTCCTATAATCCCACATTCATCACCCAAATATATAGTGGTTAAAGGGCGTAATGAGATTATACTTTCCATTCATGCTGTCTTTGGTTTATCCTTCTGGTCAGAACTGAACTAATTTGTTACTAGGTTCGCAACACCTAATACATACTTGAATATATATTAGTTCTCCGCAACAAACAGTATTTAACTGTTATATATTGAATTGAATAATGTCATGCTTACCGCGAAATGTGATAACTGATATCGATCAAGGCCAGAGTGTATGGATTTACTGGAGTAACAGGTATTCAGAAAGAGTTGTAATTCTTAAATTCGGTGAACTATAGCATACATTGATATCCATCAGGTTGGTACCATGTACCGACTCGGAAGCCATAGTGTTAGTACCATGTACCTTTCCGGTACTATAATGTTGGTATCGGTTACTCACACAATAGCCATAGTGTTAGCATCCTTTACAGACTCGGTATATATATTATATAGAGTGAGTTAGCATTGAAGTCGCATTGTCGAGACTTTATATAATATTCACTTTACTACTGCAGGCTTACACATTCGTCTAGGAGATTGTACCGTCCTATTATCCCACATTTCTCTCCCAAATATATAGTGGTTAAAGGGCGTAATACCGGCTCCAACTGATGAGTCGCTAGTAAGCATGAAACGAATGTGAATGAGATTATACTTTCCGTTCATACTGTCTTTGGTTTATCCTTCTGGTCACAACTGAACTAATTTGTTACTAGGTTCGCAACACCTAATACATACTTGAGAAAAACATATTGACAGGTCCAAAATTGTATCTTCAGATTTTTCATATTCTTTATGGATGACTTATATAGTTATCACATTTCGGAATTAAGTGTGCGAACTTGTATAAAAAGTAATCCTATTTTAATCAACACGTTACTTGAAAAATAAAAACTATCATTTGTCGCATACATAGATGCGATTCACAATTCAATGTTTATCATTAGAACACAACAACAAAATGTGTAATATTAATCGTACCGATACGTATAGAGAAGAGCTGGAAAATCGTAAATGCAGCTACCAGCCTCATTTGTCTCACGGATATTAAACTTTCCATTGAGCTCTGATGTTGGTTATTGAATTTTGATGTGCGTCAGAACTCGCGACTGGTGGTAATTTTGATGTCATTGGAATGATTATGCAAACTATGATATTATTTATTCAAATAATTATTATCAAAATTATTATCAAATTATTATCAATGATATTTTAAATGTAAAAATTATATATACGTGGGGAACTCCTCAAAACGTTCATTTTCGTGACTGCATAGAAATTGTGCAGCCGACATTTCCAGTCAAGTTCAATGTATGCGATACTATTATCATTGTGAACCAGACACATGTATTGGGATTTGATCCTTCCTAGCAACTTTGCCGCCGTGCCCTCATAATGACAATTGATGACCGAAAATCTTCATTTATTGTGACTAAAATTAGTTTTTCTGATTTGCGACAGATCAAGTTAAATGTGATTGGCGTATATATCAAGCTTGCAAACTTTATGTAAATAATATTTATCAATACCTGCGTACTGACTGGAAACTATCTTAGTCCAGTTGGCGACGAATTTTGCATAGTATAGCCTATATATATATATATATATATATATATATATATATATATATATATATATATATATATATATATATTCTTTTTACCTTTCCTATGTGCAGAAACAAAAAGAAACTTTATCAGATACAAAAACATTTCTTTCTCATTATCTCCTCAAGTATCTACTAATGAACGTATCTTTATTTATAAATTAGAAAGCAAAACATATTTGCTTGTTTGGCTTTCCAATTTGTTAATTAGTACATATTTCAGGAGATAATAAGAAGAAATGTTTCACATGGGAAGGGTACAATGAATTTTATTAAAGCTAGCATTTCAAAGAATATATATATATATATATATATATATATATATATATATATATGTTGTAGGAGGTTTTGTAGCTAATGTAAAAGGTCCGGCGAACTAGTTGTCTATTTAGTGCGAAATTATCCTCCTTCATAATGTCTGGTAGCTGTTATTACGATCCGCGTTCATGATTAATCCATGTCCCTTTCCCGAAGGGTGAAGTGAGAAGGCCACGGCATCGAATCATTGTTTTATTCAAAATGTTATTAAGCAAAGAAAAAAATCGTGTAAAAGTAGTCACAATCAGCACCACAAATAATTAGTCCACTGTTTGCTAGGTTTTGAGTGTTAAATCACATAAATCCATTGAACTATAGGGTTTCGGATAAATGATCGAGAAACACCTGAAGTCTGGATCAGGAGAATCATAACTGAACTGTTAGTAGTTGTGTAAAAATGGTTAAGGCATGCAAAACAAGTAAATCCTGATATAAACACCTGACCCATTAATTACTTACATATGTCAATATAAACTAAGAATTGTATAGTGTAGAAAAGGAAATTCATCCAGTAGACCGGTTTCGTCCTTATTGGGAACTCATCATGTACTGGCCAGAATTTGCCGCGGACAGGATACGAACCTGGGCACGTCTGCTTCGGAATCTGGTGCTCTAACCACTGAGCCATCCTACGGCAGGATGGGTCAGTTGTTTATATCAAGACCGCAGCCTTGATTATAATAATTTTTATTACCACCCGCGCAACTAATGTTCGTTTAATTAAGTAAATCCTGTGTTTGTGCGTTAAGTCACATAAATCTGTTGCATGTTACCTGCGTATTGCGCGCGAGTGTCTATTATTATTAAACAATACCCTATTAATTACAATTAAATTTGCAGTTCAAGAAATCTCAATTAAAACTAACAGAGATTGTTGCTAAAATCACAGTTAAGAGAAATATTGTGTAAAACCAGAATTAGACTATTTGACCTTGAAGAGAACTATATTTGTCAAAATTGAACTTCGTTGGGTTGTGACGCGGAGCCGCGTTTTACAATGTAATACTATTTTATAAACTGTAATCATCAAATTCTTCCACAATATGCAATACCGGTTTTGCATAATTGAATTGTCAAACCCTCGATATTACTATCACCCAACCAAGGAAATATAGAAGGATATTTTCCCACCGCGAAGTCGCAGCAGAAAGGAAGTTTCAAATATAATACATTTTGACTATACAGTGTCTTAAGTATATTTTGCTAGTTTTATTCCCTGTTCAATTAGATATTTCCTTCAAAAATTTTATTTTATCATTGTATAATCAATATCACCCTTCAAAGCTGCCGAAAACCGTTTTACATGGAGATCTTTTCTCGACGCCTTTTGCACCGTTATATGTGCCAACCAGGTAGTGAAATATTTTGATTCAACGTACCAAGGGAATCAGTTTAAGAGGCACCAGCGAACATTCCAAGCCAAATCAGTGAAACCAGTTTCGCCACTCAATCATAATACAAGGACAAACGCTTTAATTCCATTGGAAATAGAATACGAAGAATAAAGAAGACAAGGTTAAGTGGTTCATAAACTTTTGCAACATTATGTACAAGTCGAACTGAACATGAAACATTATTTAAATCAAGGTGCAACGTTGATATGATCACCAAACCAATTATATATACATGTTTCAAGTTTATATAAGCATTACATAATGTAGAGGAACCAATTCGTCCAGTAGACCGGTTTCATTCTTATTAGGAACTCCCAAAGTAGTTTTTAAAATTGTGCCGCTGATTGAGCTTGAAACTAAGCAAGTCTGCTTCGGAATTTGTGATTCTAAACACCGAGTCACCCTACCGCACTCTACACACAGATTTCAGCTATATACATACTAATGTTTTTTGTTAGACTTTCCTTCAGGCTCAGCTTATATGGCACCTAGACCTAAAAATCTAATTTGCCACCCTCTAATCTGTCTTTTATTGGACATACACCACGCTTCCTGGTGAAGTGGTACTGAACTGAGCGTTAATGTAATTTAACGACCATTGGTTGCTTCTACGATGATAAAATGAAATAGTTAGTGCAAGATAACTCCCATTGCTACAACTTTACCTGTAAATGACAGAGAGAAACTTTTGTAGTCCTATGAAGTATAATCGTCTCTTGAAAGCTGGATTAGTATATAAGAATAACCTAATAAAAATGATTTAGACGATCATTGCGTATAAAATTATAAAGCCTATCAGAGCGAAATATGAATATAACGAATTGCACGATAAACTTTTACCCCTCATCATTGCTGTTTATTTCTTGTCCAGTGGATGCAAACAACTTGTGTCGCAACACAAGGAAAAGGTCATATTTCGTGCACAAGCAAATTGGGTAAATAAAAATGGGAGTGACAAGTCATTTAATGGTAAATTATTAACACAAGACATGCGCATTTGTAAGTAACAACTTAAACTACATGTAAAGCATTAGGCTAAAACCATTAAATTAAAAATAATTTACTCTAAGAAACTAACGGCAAAATTGTTTCAATTTCAATTTATATCAAAGGTCTATAGAATAAAAAAGCATACATATTTAGTAAAAAAATCTTACATATATATATATATATATATATATATATATATATATATATATATATATATATACGCATATGTATATATTTACATGCATAAGCAAACATAAGTTTAAACATAGATATATAGTGCATACATAAACGCATACATACATACATATATAAATGTAACCATATATAACTACATACATGACAACAAATATACCTACATACATAAATACATACATCATAAATATATACATACATATATACATGCATACATGCATAAATACACACATTTATACATACATACAAATATACATACACAAATAAATACATATTGACATGCATAAATACACAAATGCACACACACATACATACACACAAACACATACATACTTATATGCAAACATGGACACATACATACATACAAACATTCATACATACATACATACATACGTACAACAAACATACATACATAAATTTATAAATACACACTTATCTACATACATAAATACATACATGCATGCATACATACATACATACATACATACACACATACATACATACATACATACATACATACATAAATACATACATACATACATACATACATAAATACATAAATACATACATACATACATACATACATACATACACACATACATACATACATACATACATACATACATACATACATACATACATACATACATACATACATACATACATACATACATACATACATACATACATACATACACCACAAAACATACATACATACACACATACATACATACATACATACATACATACATACATACATACATACATACATACATACATACATACATACATACATACATACATACATACATACATACATACATACATACATACATACATACATACATACATACATACATACATGCATACATACATACATACATATGCATACATGCATACAAACATATATACACGCATACATACATCATTACAAGCAGATAAACACGCGCGTTATCTGTAAAACATACATAAGTTCATACGAGCGTGCATGAATAGAAACTTAAAAGAATACACACACAGAACTAACCGGATAGAAATTCCAATGGGCACGTGGACTGCATTAATTTCTTTGTTCGAAATCGTATGGAAGTTATACCGAAATACTCATGGAATAAGAGTATGCTCTTTACTTATGAGAGCGATAATTAGTCGCACATACAAAAGAGATTGCGTTGCCAATCTACATCCTATTTACTTTCCCTGAGCTATAGCATATTGGCACGATAAATAATAAAAACAATCAACATAATCAAATGCAACATCAGGATTTGTATACAAGAGAATGATACTCATATACATGTAATACCGGTAAAGTTCATTATAACACAGACAGGAATGATGGGCCTCGAGCACACCAGGCATTTCTATGTTTACGGACCATCTAATTAGCACTCAATTAATTTGATTAAAATTTTGAAAATTTTATAATGGAATTCAAATCTAAACAATAATCTTAAGTTTATGCAGAACAAATAGCACAACAGTGAGAAATAAAAGAAATATAGATAAATCTAAATATAGGAAAAGATATATGGTCGGCAACTAATGAAACAACTGGAGAATTGACTAAACTGGTAGATAAAGTAAAATTCGTGCTGTTACAAATAATTTTGATATTATGGTCAAGATGACGTGAATTTTATTAAATTAGAACTTAAAAACTTACCTCTAACAAGATCCATTAAATAAAAACTTCTTATCAAATAATATATAATATGAAGTCATAAGTCGAATAGAGGACAAGTAAATAAATATTGCGATGCTGTTATAATCTTCTGAAGAAAAGACTGGTATATTGAATGGAAAAAAACAAATTAATCAAATTAATTAAAATGTACATGCATAACGAAGAGATACACGTAAAAATTCATAGACCACAGGCTCAACACCATAAATTAGACATAACCTCAATGTAGTCAAAACCAGAGACACACATCTTGTCAGAGTAAACCTAATGATAAAATTCAAATTTTAACCGATTTTGGGACAACGTAAATTAAGCGCAACAAGCAGCAAAACCCGCATACATATATATTTTGCCCGCTTATGTTCGTTGAGACAAATAAAAAGCGGTTATAACTCTCAAGATAAATTATATATTCGGATATTACCAATCGCTTTTTCCTTATTTACAAAATAGTCACGCCCTTTAACCACTATATATTTGGTCAAATAATGTGGAATAATAGGACGGTACAATCTCCTACTATATATTTGGTCAAAGAATGTGGAATAATAGGAGGGTACAATCTCCACATACTTTGACCAAATACATAGTGGTTAAAGAGCGTAATACCGGTTCCTACTGATGAGTCGCCAGTAAGCACGAAACGAATGTGTATGAGATTATACTTTCCGTTCATGCTGCCTTTGGTTTATCCTTCTGGTCACAACTGAACTAATTTGTTACTAGGTTCGCAACACCTAATACATACTTGCATATATATTAGTTCTTCGCAACAAACAGTAGTTAATTCACCCAGTAGACCGGTTTCTTCCTTATTGGGAACTTATCATGTACTGGCCAGAATTTGCCACAGACAGGGCTCGAACCTGAGTATGTCTGTTTCTGTATCTGATGCTCTAACCTTTGAGCCATCCTGTTGCACACTTAACACAATTTTCAGTCATATACTAACTAATGTAACTCGGTTAATTGTCTTCTCTTTAAGGTGGAGCCCTGTCCGCGGCAAATTCTGGCCAGTACGTGATGAGTTCCTAATAAGGACGAAACCGGTCTACTGGATGAATTGCCTTTTCTACACTATACAATTCTTAGTTTATACTGACAAAATGTAAGTACTTAATGGGTCAGGTTTTTATATCAAGTTCGCAACCTTGATTATAGTAAATTTTATCACCGCCCGCGCAACCAATGTTCGTTTAATTATATAAATGTACATCTCAATACCACTTCGCCATCTAGTGTGGTGTCTGTTCAGTAATGACAGATTGTGGATTGTTAGTTGGAACTTTGGGTCTAAATGGATGCCATATAAGCTCCACCTAAAAGATAAGACAACTAACCGAGTTACACTAAATACTATATGATTGAAAATTGTGTGATATCGGTGAACAGTGCTTAATTGTACATCCATCATACGAACTGCTGTAGATTTTCTTTAGTCCCTGCTGACTAATCCTTTAATTTTATATCAGTTCGGGATATTTTGAAAAAGGATATCATCGTTTTTGTTATTAATTTTTCACTTTTATGTAGAACAATATATTGGTATATGCTAGGAGGTATTTTAAATTTGTTTTTTTTACGTAGACAGCCTAAATAATCTGTTTCAAAAAAGCAAACAGATATTAGTTAGTATATAACTGAAAATTGTGTGTAGTGTGCAGCAGGGTGGCTCAATGGTTAGAGCACCAGATTCCGAAACAGACGTACCCAGGTTCGAGCCTTTCCGCGGCAAATTCTGGCCAGTACATGATGAGTTCCCAGTAAGTACGAAACCGGTCTACTGAATGAATTTACTTTTCTACGTAATAAAATTCTTGCTTTATACTGACAAAATGTAAGTACTTAATGGGCCAGGTGTTTATATCAAGTTCGCAACCTTGATTATAATAAATGTTATCACCGGCAGCGCATCCAATGTTTTTTAATTATTAAAATAAAGACTATTCTAAATTTAACATTATGGGAACCAATAAGCGCTTGCTTCATTTGTTTCGTATGTTAAACTTATGAAGTGAAATGCAACTGATGAAGGCCAACGATAAGTTAGGCAAAATATCTTATCAAAAGAAAACTACTGGAACAATGAAAGTTGCGTTAGTCTAATCGCAGATCAGGTAATTACAATTAATCCAGGTTCGCAAATAAAAAACATCATTCAAGCTTGTTTGTGGCGGAGAATTAATATTTAACCAACTATGCATTAGATGTGGCGCCCTGAGTAACAAATTATGACCAGAAAGATAAACCAAAAACAACATGATCGGAAAGTATAATCTCGTGCACGTTCGTGTCGTGCTTACTGGCGACTCATCAGTCGGAGCCAGTTTATCCTTCTGGTCATAATTGAACTGATTTGTTACTAGGTACGCAACACCTAAACAAATAATCTTGACTAATACTTAAATCAGGTTTGCGAGCTTAAAGTAAACACTAATCCCATTGTATTTAACCAGTCTGCGAACAACAGCAAAACTACCACCAGTCACATGCACTCAGGATGTGTTTCGACCTTCTATGATCGTCATCAGAGTACGACGGCAAATTGATTAGCGAGAATCCAACCGCATTGCATATATACGGAAAGCAAAATTAGTTATGCGGCTTTCACCTTTAGTAGTCTCTCATAAATTGGACTTGACTGGAAATGTCGGATGCACGATTTATATGCAGTCACGGGCATTAACTGTTTGCATCTTTCTCATTTGTCATGTTTTTCGACGACTGGTTAAATACAATGGGATTGGTTTTTACTTCAAGCTCGCAAACTTGATTTAAATAATTGTCTCCACCACCCGGGCAATCATTTATTTTTTAATAAGCTTGTCTGTAAAAATGAAAATGTTTTTGTGTACATATAGGAATAAAAATGTCCGTAAAAAGGCATGTGAAAATTGAACCGACGACAAAATCGGAGTAATCTATGTCAAGTTTTAATTGAACTTGTAGACGGGGATAAATACTGTTTGTTGCCCCTTAACCACTATATATTTTGATCAAGATTTTACTTTCCGTTCATGCTGCCTTTAGTTTATCCTTCTGGTCACAACTGAACTAATTTGTTAATAGGTTCGCAACACCTAATAGATACTTGCATATATATTTGTTCTCCACAACAAACAGTATTTAACTGTTATATATTGAATTGAATGATGTCATGCTTACTGCGAAATGTGATAACTGATATCGATCAAGGCCAGAGTGTGTGGATTTACTGGAGTAACAGGTGTTCAGAAATTGTTGTAATTCTCAATTTCGATGAACAATAGCATGAATTGATATCCATCATGTTGTTACCATGTTCCG
The DNA here is from genome assembly GCA_029291075.1 of Eudiplozoon nipponicum. Lineage (NCBI taxonomy): Eukaryota > Metazoa > Platyhelminthes > Monogenea > Mazocraeidea > Diplozoidae > Eudiplozoon > Eudiplozoon nipponicum. The sequence goes on along the minus strand of JAQBSW010005753.1, from coordinate 18,567 downwards.
ACTTGGAAACTATAGTGTTAGTACCATGTACCTTTTCAGTACAATAATGTTGGTATAGTTTACCAACACAATAGCCATAGTATTAGCATCCTTTACAGACTCGGTATATATATAATATAGTGTGAGTTAGCGTTGAAGTCGCATTGTCGTAAACTATACGATATTAGCTTCACTATTGCAGGTTTACACATTCGTCAAGGGGATTGTACCATCCTATTATCCCACATTCTTGACAAAAATATATAGTGGTTAAAGGGCGTAATACCGGCTCCTACTGATGAATCGCCAGTAAGCACGAAACGAATGTGTAAGAGATTATATTTTCCGTTCATGCTGTCTTTAGTTTATCCTTCTGGTCACAACTGAACTAATTTGTTACTAGGCTTGCAACACCTAATACATACTTGTAGACGGGGTTTTGATCTCCTTTCTTTGGTATGCTCTAAAGATGTTCCTGTCATGCCAAGTTGCTTTTTAGGCTGACATGCTCATTGACGCTAGACATGTTGACGGCCCTTACTCGTGATGGTTATCCCATCTTGTGATAATGTGTGTCCGAACCCAGAACTCAAATACAGGCTTTAATTGATCAATCAACACTGGTTTATGACTTCCGTTATAAATAACCACTACGAACTTGGGACTACGTTTAACTGTCGGATGGGTTCCAGTATGCTTTTGCTTCAATGTAGACTAAACAGTGTCTACTCGGACATAGGCTTGCTTCTATGTCTCTAAAGCCTTCGAGACATGCACTAGCGTGTGGCGTTCTCTGGTTGGTTGCGGGCATAGTCAATTTAGAACTCATTGTAGTTTTGTGTAAATTCCTTCGCTGGTGACTTATCACTAACGTTAAAGCCACTCCTTAGATCTGACGATAGTTTCGAACTGTGAACATATGTGACCTTTGCAACTGATGCTTTTATGCTATCGCAATAAATTGATCGCATAACAAGTAGTACTAATAGGAGATAGATAAGCCATTTGTATTATTGATAAGATGCATCTAGCGTCGCCTTTAACTCGCGATGTACGCGTTCCGCTAGAGTTTTACACTTAGGAATGAACTTTTTATTCTTTGCATATCGACACAAAGGAACTGCAAGTTACCTTGGAAAATACGTGTCATGAATTTAGCACATTCGTCAGATAATATTACCTAGGATACCAAAAGTTTTAAGATCCATTGTAGTAAGTACGCATAAGTAATAGTCTCCGCATAATAGCCAAACTGCATCAAATTTTCAGTAGAACTAGATACAAGTCGCTCTCTCATTGTTGGTTATTCTAGGATTATTAAATGTGACCAATTTGAGGCTCATTATAATGTGTTTAATTCGGCTAGTCTATTGTATTTCATTAATTTGTTGCCTTCATTTCCTGCCACACAGAGTGTTAGCTAATTTAACTTTAATGGAACCATCAATATTACGAAACAACGAATTAAAAACACTTTACTACTACTTTCAATACTCTGGATGACATTTTACACCGCTCTCTTTTGCCCGCATATTTATTAGTGAAAGTGCCTGCAGCTATTCGCATTGATGAGTGAATCAAGCAATGCAGAATAGACTATCGACAAATAATAAGGTTAGCCTTTGACCAAAGGCTTAATTCCTTTCTTATCGAGAGTCAGTTGAAGATAAACATCAATTTTGAAGGTAAGACCATCTTTGATGTTACGAGCTCCTAACTCCCCCTACATCCAATTATCATGCACTAAATTGCGTCACATGGATTGTTTCTCTTTGTTTCTATTATTCTAAGCACAAAGCATCCGAGACATAAAATTCGAACACCATGTCGAACAATTTGATTTTTCTGCTCAAATGGTTTCTAGTCCACACATTATCTCTTCATTCCATCTGTGTTTACAAATTGGCTAATTGGATCGAATAAGAATCCGGATTAAACATGTTTCGAAAGGTAAACGTAAGGATTTTTTCACTTCCACGGATTGAAGACCAACCAGAGTCTTTCCCTATTTGCGAGCACGTCTACAGCTCTTTGTAATGACGAGCACGTCGAAATTGTACGGAATAGACTAGAGACAGATACCGAGTTGCAAAAAAGTTCAGTCTCTGAATCCAGACTTATATTTATTCTTATCATGATCTTTATTGTGTACATGGGCTAATTTTTGGAATCTGGACGACCAGTGTGAGTTATTACGCAGTCTCTCGTGCACTACTAACTTTGTAAGTATCTCCAATAAATGTTTCCTCTTTGCATCATCTATTTGTGTGTGTTAAATTCAGTTTAGGTCCACTCCAAAACCTTTGACAATATCACGATTAATCCTATCTGGTTGTCTTTCTTTGACAACTGAGTACTAATTCTATCTTCGGAATAGATCAACCATTCTCAGAACTGAACATTGCATATATGGCGCTACGAATGTTATTAGTTCTGTCCCAGAAGTTTATGTTCTGTGTCCAATTCTCTTTAATCTAGTTTGTACTGGAATGTGAATGAATAATAATTATCATAAGTGGTCCAAATACACAGAATACAAACTTTGGTTCTGAATTTTAATGTCCTCCATAATTTGACTTTGAACATGCCATTTTTTCAAATTCTTTTCTGTTTAGCTTCGCATATCGTCACCGCAGGCCTGAAACTTAATCCGATTAAAAAATAGCTCGTGAAGGAAACTACACTGCTAATTACGCCAAGTAACTCTCATATTTTTATAAGTCCGAATAGGTAGCATTGTACACTTAGTAATAATGTTATCTAAATTACTTTACGGAGTGTTCCATTTCAATAAATTCATATATAAGGAGCGCAAGTGGACAAATATAATTTGTATAGATAGTCCCAGTGTGGCTTTTACAGTTTTCGATCTTGATAAAAACACCGGAGCCATTGTGTACAAACCTTCGTCAGAATAAACTAAGGACTGAATAGTGTAGAAAATTCATCCAACAGACCGGTTTCGTCCCTATTGGAAACTTATAACGAACTGTTCAGAATTTCCCGTAAATTGGACTCGAACCTGGGCACATATGTTTTGGAATCTGTTGCACTAACCACTGAGCCACACTTCCGCATACTACGTACAATTTTCAGCTATATATTAACTAATGTTTCCTGGTTAGCCTTTCCTTTATGGGGAGCAAATATGGCATTCGATTAAAACTAAATTTCCAATAAACCATTCCAAATCTTTTACTATTGAACTGACAGCACACTACACGAGGAAGTGTCACTGTAATGAACATTTATATATTTAAAAGAACATTGGTTGCACGGGCGGGGACATCAATTACTTTTAATGAAGTTTGCGATCTTGATAAACACACCTGTCCCATTTCGTACATACCTTCGTCAGAATTATCTAAGGATTGATTAGTGTAGAAAATTCATCCAGTAGACCAGTTTCGTCCCTATTGGAAACTTATCACGTTCTGTCCAGAATTTCCCGTGGACAGGACTCGAACCTGGGCACATCTGTTTCGGAATCTGTTGATCTAACCACTGAGCCACCCTTCCGCACATTAAAAAATTTTCAGCTATATACTAACTAACGTTTCCAAGTTAGCCTTTCCTTTTGAGGAGCCTGTTTGGCTTACCTTAGACCTGAAGTTCCAACTAACCATCCCAAATCTGTCATTATAGAACAGATACCACGCCACATGGAGAGGTGTTATTGAAATGAAAATTTATATAATTAATCGAACATTGGTTGCACACGCTGAGCGAAAATTTACTTTTAATCAAGGTTGCGATCTTGATATAAACACCTGACACATTATGTACATACATTTGTCAGTACAAACTAAATGCAATAATTATGAAATATTTCATTGAATCTATCAATGATTATACCAGCTGGTTCTTCTGCCCTGTTAAATTATTGGCATCGTTACACATAGAACGGTAGATCTCAAACTTTATTAAACATGCCTATCCTAAAGTGGTTAATATGGGTGTATACTAATAACAACACGGTTTCTCCAACTTTTCATCTTAAACACACAAGGCCTAGGACGTTTATTCAAATAGCCACTTCTCGCTTATCTCTGTACCGATTTGTCTCTATCACACTCCAGATTCATTAATTAATTTCTACCTCTTCTGTGATGAAATCTCTGACCTTAACTCGATCCTAATTCATTTCCGTTTGATGTCCCACTAGGTATTTAAAGATTCAATTCAAAGTCACAGTTATTCGTTATACCTAGATAAGAATATAAATTGAATATGTGGTTAATTTCTCTCCCATGATTTCAATTTTGCGCCTTTCAAATGTTTGGCGTGTTACTACTATCCGAAATCCTTTACAATATAGAGTGCCTTGCAAGTTATTATACCGTGCTATTTTACAAGCATAATCTTTGATGTGCATCCATCTGGCAAATTTAGACCGACAGTTGGTGTAATGAAAGAAACTGTATAAAACTTCCTGTGACTTATTTCTGTATATTATACATTTGATTTTGGACATGACGTTAAACCTTTATCCTTCTTAATTTGATAAGTATGGTTATATTGTATATTGAATTTTACACACTGCGTTACATTTTATTTTCCCACCATTTGTTGTATTATTGATCGCCACATATGCAATCATTATAAGCGCAAAAAAGTTCTCTTAAACTCACAAATGAATGGAATTTCAATTATAGACTGTTTTGTATATTATGCGTAATAAAAATTGACTAACCAAGTTACATTAGTTAGTATATAACTGAAAATTGTGTGTAGTGTAGTGTGCGGCAGGATAGCTCAGTGGTTAGAGCACCAGATTCCGAAGCAGACGTGCCCAGGTTCGTATCCTGTCCGCGGCAAATTCTGGCCAGTACTTGATGAGTTCCCAATAAGGACGAAACCGGTCTACTGGATGAATTGCCTTTTCTACACTATACAATTATTAGTTTATACTGACATATGTAAGTAATTAATGGGTCAGGTGTTTATATCAAGACCGCAACCTTGATTATAATAATTGTTATCACCACCCGCGCAACCAATGTTCGTTTAATTATATAAATGCTTAATAAATGTTATTTTTACTAATTTTCTTATTCATGTTCTTCTACTTCCACTTCTTCTTCGTATTTTTCTTCTGCTTCTTCTACTTCTTCTTGTCTTCTTCTTCATCATCATCCTTTTCTTGTACATATTATTCTCCTTCATCTTTATTATTATTATTATTATTGTGTATATTATTATTATTATTATTATTATTATTATTATTGTTGTGTTGTGTGTTGTTGTATTATTATATTATTATTATTATTATTATTATTATTATTAGTAGTAGTAGTAGTAGTAGTAGTAGTAGTAGTAGTAGTAGTAGAAGAAGAAGAAGAAGTAGTAGTAGTAGTAGTAGTAGTAGTAGTAGTAGTAGTAGTAGAAGAAGAAGTAGTAGTAGTAGTAGTAGTAGTAGTAGTAGTAGTAGTAGTAGTAGTAGTAGTAGTAGTAGTAGTAGTAGTAGTAGTAGTAGTAGAAGTAGTAGTAGTAGTAGTAGTAATAGTAATAGTAAAATTGAAAATAGACTGAGCAAGTTCCAGAATTAAAACTTATTTAGAGTAAATAACGTATTTATTACAATTCAAAGAAAGGATTATATAGAACATATACTGGCAAGTGAATATTTTTTATAGGCACTAAGTAACGACAGAATTGAGATAACTCGGTTTGTAAAATAGGTAACAATTACGGGTGCTTCTAAGACTTCAATGAACAATACCCAGTCAAAAAAGAATATCAACTTAGCACTATGTTAAAATCCGACGAACACAGAATTTTTTGTAATCATCATTTACTTAAATCAAAATTGAAGAACCTTTTGCATTTTCTCCTATATTCGCACAATTTTTTTATTTAAGCAAACTTCGTTTGTTTGGGTAGAGTTCAAAATTATAAATATCAATCAAATTTTAGGACCTTTATTTTATACAAATCTTATTTATTAACCATTCACAAGTCATGAAAGAACTTCATACAGTTACACGAACCGACGTGTTTCAACCTTCTAAAAGCACTCTTCAAGCACGATGACAAATTAACGAATCAGGACTGTATAAAATCATAGGTATTATAATTAAAATAAGCCATGTGTCTCACACCTCTACTCGTCCAATTGGCATCGTACTTACTTGGAATTTCCGCTGATTAATTTCTATGCAATCAAGACAACAATAATTTTTCTGCCTTTGCAACATTCTTAAACGATAGCAAATAAATCAAAGCTAGAATAAGAGATGTTTTTAATGGTTTCGCAGAGTAAGCTTCAAATGTTGAATCTCCGCCATTTCAGTGTGTGGGTTGTCGCTTTTCTCCATCGGTTTTGCAAAATCCGATGGATCTACATTTCCAAGTACACATCAGAAGACAAACTCGATGCGTACTTGGAAATGAGGTTCAATCGGATATTTGCGAAACTGGCAGTGCAAAACGACAATTTGACACGTGCCGCATTTCTTACGTTCCATACATTACACATCGCCGTTTCATCCTCGTTATTCCGATTGCCAGTGGTAACAGTAGAGTTTATGTGAGCCAACTAGAGATGACAGCCACATTTCCGATTTCCAAAAGGTTCTTATTTATCCTCAGTTGGCCGTCGTGTAATAATTGTGACCATGGATGATTAAAGTTTGTCAGTACGTGAAATTGACGGTGGTATTACTATGCTGTTCACCTGGCTAAAAGTGTGTTTTATGTGTAATTCAAGTAAACAAATTTTACAAATATAAACTAGTGACCATCACCGGCGCAAGCAGAGTTCATAATAACTGTACCAAATTCATTAGATCTAATTATTTATATATTATACAAGGAGATGACAATTTCACAGCTGCTTGTCATTGTAAATAGTCATTGGTCCAATAGATGTCAGTAAACTATCATTAGATCACCATTCATAAATTACACGTCAGTGCGTGAATGCGTGCCATGCTAACACACCTTTAATTGTTTGTCAAATTTCTGATACGATTTTGACATAATGAGGCAAGCGCAAAGATTTCTACATTAACCAACCTGTCGCATTGTAATTTTATTGTATTTACAGTTTATAGTTTTACATCAAAACTCGAGGCAAGGCGTAAGTAAATTCACAGATCACTTTAAACTGCCATAGTTTGATGAAACGCGGCAAATTCTGGCCAGTACGTGACGAGTTCCCAATAAGGACGAAACCGGTCTACTGGATGAATTGCATTTTCTACACTATACAATTCTTAGATTATACTGGCAAATTTTTTTACCTAATGGGTCGGGTGTTTACATCAATTTCGCAACCTTGATTATAGTAAATGTCGAAATGTATGTTTGCATAAATGAAAGTAGGCACAGCATTTGCTCGTACTTGGACAATTTTCAACGCAATGAGTTAACAAGAACAGTTCGCGTTAAAAAGTTCTAGAACAGCAGCTATAACAAGTTGAAATACAGCTTCTTTAATACTTACGAAAAGTAAGGTGGAGAATTAAAATGTGGAATGGCGGCAAAATTTACCTTACAGGTAAAAGACAGAGGCAATTCAAAGCTGTGATTTTGTACCACCAAAAATTAAAATAAACAGATATTATTTAGATCATGCTCAATGCAAATCTAGCACAAACGGTACCAATTCCTGGTGTTGATGTCACACTCTCATCCTCGATTTAATCAAGTACAATTCAGTATTTGTACAAATGCTTACATGCATACACACACGCAAGCCTACGCACATATAAAACGTATCAGTACGAGCGAATGTCATCAGTTTTGCCATGTTTCGAGGCTGGATGAATAAAATGTCATTGATGTTTACGTAAAGTACGCAAATTTTATTTATAGAACTTTTAGCGCCACTCGCACAATCAATAATTGCTTAGTTGTGTACCTAAAATGCATGTAATAAAAGCTACGAAAATGCTATGTTCGTGAACGCATAAATATTATTTAATAGTATATAAGGTATTGTACACCTAGTAAAAAATTAGTTCAAATAGGACCAGAAGAATAAAATAATGTCAGCGGGAACGAAATTTATAATCTCGCGTACACATGCGTTTCGTGCTCACTGGCGACTCATCAGAGGTAGTAACAGGTGTTTGGAAGTTGTTGAAATTCTAGCCTATCTTTAAACCTATTGTTTTAGTACCATGTACAACATCGGAGTTTGGAAAACCACTGTGCCGGTACATTTTACATGCTCGGTATATATTGTAAATAGAAATTAGGCTTTAAAATCTAATTATCGAAGACAATATATGAGATTAACGCCATATCTTCTTGAATACACATTCGTATAGGGAAATATAACTTCCAGCTGCCCCAAAGATACTGTGAGTGTAGAGCGTAGTACTGAATCCTACTGATGAGTCGGCATTAAGAGCAAAACACAAATGGAAATCAGGTTGTACATTTCGTTTATGCTGACTTTGGTTTTTCATTCCAGTCCTATTTAGACTTTTTTTTACTTGTTACGCAATGCTTATTACACATTTCCATATAATTTCTCCGCAACAAACAATATATAATTGCATATTTATTTAACAGTCAATATTTAAAGGCGAGTACGTTGTGTGTAAAATTATTAGAGAAAGGATGCAGGTCTGATTCAGTTTGTCGTCTGGCGGACACTAGCTATTCAGCCTGATAATGCTAGCGTGACCTTTGCCGGGTCTAATGGGATACTGCTATCCCATTCCATATGAAGCCGTGTTTAGTTAAAATACACAGTGGCAATTAGTGTTAAATGTGTATTGACGGTATGCAAGCAAGAGTGCCAGGCACGAAGGGCAGGTTTCGGCTGCTTAAGGAAACTATGGCCACTGACAAGGTAGATAGTGCTTATCAGCTGTGGTTGGCAGACTATCCAAGAGAAGGAAAACTCTGAATTCATACTATCATCATTAGGGATGGGCGACATAATGTTCTTTATACAGACCACATAGAATTATGCAAAATACGAACTATCATGTATCTATACTGCATTGGCCGTCGCGCAGGATAAAATGGGTTGTCTTCTCTACTGATTCGTGCTGGATGGATAAGCGAAATCAGTCTACTACAGACACCTTCATCTCCGATTTGCTCCTTATTCTTTTCTTTTCTATTCTCAATGAAAAAAAACACTCTTTTAGATACGTTGTATATTGTGGATGTAGATCATATCACTGAGCTGAATGTCAGATAGTCAAAGTAAATTAGTATTCAATAAACCTAGGTTAGTATGTATTAGGTTTTGCGAACCTACTAACGGTACCGTCCTGTTATTCCACATTCTTCTACCAAATATATAGTGGTTAAAGGGCGTAATACCGGCTCCTAATGATGAGTCGCCAGTAAGCACGAAACGAATGTGCATGAGATTATACTTTCCGTTCATGCTGCCTTTGGTTTATCCTTCTGGTCACAACTGAACTAATTTGTTAGTAGGTTCGCAAAACCTAATACATACTTGCATATATATTAGTTCTTCGCAACAAACAGTATTTAAACCTAGGTTAGGTTTTAAATTCAGCGCATTCAATGTACGAACGTTGTAAAATCTGGACAAGAAGAAGCTCGAACACGATCTTTCTATAAATTGGAAATCGATATATGTTGCATATCTAAGACCGGAATTCAGAATCCTACGGGCATTACAGAACTGAGTGCACCATTCTTATCCATACAATATTGGCTTCGAGTCTCTGGTTCCACGGAATTTTCCCACGCCGGACAATGGGACATTCGGATTTTCCTCAGCTCACGAGTTGAATCTTGTTCAACCTAACAGACCCTTGTAAGTAGCTGATGTTATGCGGCAAGCTTAAATACATCTATTAAAATCAATTCTTCTAGCTGTATCTGCATATGCTCCCACCGATTGCAGCATAGATGAAAGCAGTTTTGCTTTTTACGCCGATCTGAGCATTTTAATAAGTATAGCAATATGTCCAGATATAATTTTGACCATGGATGACATAAATGCTCAAGATGGGTGCTTAAGCAACGCAGAATTTGATTCAGGTGAAAGATGCACTTTAAACTTAATGCGCGCAACAGAGATTATAGTTAATTAGCACAAACACGTGGCGTCTTCGAAAAAGAGCATGTAGTAATTTGTTATAGTGACGTGGTTGCATACAGGATTGTCTTTCGTTTTTGAGCACATATGGCGTCTCGGATCAATGCTTTATCCGTTCTAGATTTGTACACAAGATTTCCGGGAAAATAAATAAAAATAAACGTCAAATAAATATAAGCAAACTCGATCAACCGTCTGTCCGACAAACCTGTTAAGATATTTTGAAATCAAATATAACTGGTTTTGATCGTGGAAATTCGAATTCACACCAGGCGAAGATAAGTTCCACTATGCACAATGCATGTACTACTGTTTATTTAAAGCATTCTTAAAATCATGTGTGTAGTGTAGTGTGCGGCAGGGGGCTCAGTGGTTAGAGCAACAGATTCCGAAGCAGACGTGCCCAGGTTCGAGTCCTGTCTGCGGAAAATTCTGGCCAGTACGTGATGAGTTCCCAATGAGGACAAAACCAGTCTACTGGATGAATTGCCTTTTCTTCACTATACAATTCTTAGTTTATACTGACATATGAAAGTAATTAATGGGTCAGGTGCTTATATCAAGATCGCAACCTTGATTATAAAAATTGTTATCACCGCCCGCGCAACCAATTTTCGTTTAATTATATAAATGTTCATTTCAATACCACTTCCCCATGTAGTGTGGTGTCTGCTCAATAATGACAGATTGGGGATGGTTAGTTGGAACTTTGGGTCTAAATGGATGCCATATGAGCTCCACCTAAAAGAAAAAAATACTAACCAAGTTACATTAGTTAGTATATAACTGAAAATTGTGTGCAGTGTAGTGTGCAACAAGGTTAAATCACCAGATTCCGAAGCAGACGTGCCCAGGTTCGAGCCCTGTCCGCGGCAATTTTTGGCCAGTACGTGATAAGTCCCCAATAAGGACGAAATCGGTCTACTTGATGAATTGCCTTTTCTACACTATACAATTCTTAGTTTATACTGACTTATGTAAGTAATTAATGGGTCTTTTGCCTATATCACGACCGCATCCTTGATTATAATAATTCTTTAATATAAACCTAGTTTAACGAATTTCAATTTAGATAAACCTTATTTATTAACTATTCGAAAAATAGGACAAACCTTCCTTTATTTACACGAATCGACGTGCTTCGACCTTCTAAAAGCGCTTTTGGCGAACGGCAACGAACTTGCCAATGAGGACTATGCATCAAATCATAGATACTACATTAAAAACAAGCCATGCGTCACCCATCTCAACTCGTTATACTTGCAACGTGCTTACTCTGATTTTCCGATGATGTATTACTATGCAATCAAGAAAACAACAATTTTGCTGCATTTGCGACATTGTTAAACAATATAAAACTAAGCAAATATCGATTAAGTTGGTGATTTCTATAGTTTATTTAAATAAATTTTGCTGACTTTAAATTGACATAAATCCAATTTTGGACTGATCACGTAAACTTTTAATCAAATACAACGTATTTGAGACTAGTTTATTCAAAAGTTGCAAATCAAATGTTCAATACCTTGAATAACCGTTAATCAGTCCGCTTTTATGCTCTCATGATGACCACATAAGTTCGAGGCACATCAGGATATGTGTGACTAACGAATGTGTTGCTAGGATTTCCTACTGGGTAAATAAACACGAGAATTAAGTTTACTCGTCGACATACTTGATTAAAAAATATTATTACCAAAACTCGCACACTCAATTCTTGCTTAATTGGTAAAAGATGCAATATCTATGCTCGCGACAAAATTGTAATTTCGACGCAGATGAGTCATTTCAGACTTTCAATATCAAATACATGATTAGGCACTTTGAGTCGTTCTCTGATATTGACCATGGAAATTTGAAAAACGTCAGTAAATACGATTAAGGATAATGGTTCCAATTAGAAACTGAAGGTTTAGACCTTCGTATAGGACATTGTAGCGTCCTGTTTTCCCCAATTCCTCACCAAAATATATAGTGGTTAAAAGGCGTAATACCGACTCCTAATGATGATTCACCAGTAAGCACAAAACGAGTGTGCACAAGAATACACTTTTTGTTTGAGCTGTCTTTGTTCTTTTCTTCTGTTCATAATTGAACTATTTTTTACTAGGTGCACAACACCTGATACATAATTGTGCTAATTGACCGATTGTTTCAACAAAAAGAACTTTATTCCACAACCATTTTTTAAATAAACTGTTAACACCAATGATTGCTTAATTTAATGAAGTTAATGTGTTACGAAAGTAGAAAAACTTTATATTCGACTCTGTGTTGAAATTGTACAGCCGATAATGGAGTAAAGTAAAATGTTTACGAGATTACTTTTGAGTCGTGCCGCTTTTCTTACGTTGCCTACATTACACATCGCCGTTTCATCCTCGTTATTCAGATTGCCAATGGTAACTATAGAGCTTATGCGAGCCAACTAGAAAAGAGAGCCACATTTCCGATTTCCAAAAGGTTCTTATTTATCCTCAGTTTGCCGTCGTGCAATAATTATGACCATGGAGGATTTCAGTTTGTCATTACGTGAAATTGACGTTGGTATTACTATGCTGTTCACCTAGCTAAAAGTGTGTCTGACGTGTAATTCAAGTAAACAAATGTAATAAATATAAACTAGTGACTACCACCGGTGCAAGCAGAGTTCCTAATAACTATACTAAATTCATTAAATATAATTATTTACATATTATACAAGAAGTTGATATTTTCACAGCTGACAATTCTACATTAATGAGAATCATGTGCTTGCCATTGTAAATAGTCATTGTTCCAATAGATGTCATTAAACTATCATTAGATCACCAATCGGAAATTGCACGTTAGTGCGTCTATGCGTACGAAACTAACACGCCCTTAATTGTTTGTCTAATTTTGGATACCATTTTGACCTAATGCGGCAGGCGGAACAATTTCTACATTAATCAAATTTCCACACTTTAATTTATTGTTTGTACAGTTTACCGTCTTACACCAAAACCGAGGCAGTTTGTAGTAAATTCACAGATCAGTTTAACTAGTACACGTTTGCAGACATGAAAGTAGACGTGACATTGGCCCGTACTTGAACACTTCAAAACAATGACTTTACAAGGACAGTTTGCATTTTGTTAAATGACAAGAACAACATTTAAAACAAGTTGAAATATTAATGTTTTTATTTTTGCGAAAATTGACGCGGTAAATTGAAATGTGGAATGGTGGCAGGAAGTAAGTTACAGGCAAAATAAATAGCAAATTCATGACCGTGACGTACTACCAAAAAAATTAAAATAAATACATAGGACCTGTGAAATGTGCTAAGTTAAGCAGGGCTGAATAGCTGATACGCAGGAACCGAGAAAGAAAGATATCAACGAAATATTGAACGAGCTGCATAAACAATAAATCAGCCTAGCCTAATTACAAACATAAACTACCACACCTGAAGGCATTCATACAAAATACCCACGCACGTGAATCCAATCAAACACGAAGATATATGCATACATACACTCAAATGAATTAATATATATATATATATATATATATATATATATATATATATATATATATATAAGCATTTATGCCTAAAAACAAATTGATATGACTGCAAACACAAGATGCGTTGTGTCGTCTTCACCATGGGGCAGACTTTTTCAAAAAATGATTTTCTTGATCATCTGCATCATATCTCAATACAAAACATATGCTCGTATCAACCATGCAAAATGCTTGTCTCGATCCACCACCACAGTTAGATGGACTCGAAGCGCAGCGAGGTTACATTTATATTTCTACTCCAAGGTATCGCTTGAAAGGCGACATGATTAAAACCACCCCATAACAACCAACTTTCTAGAAAGTAACGGCGCATTTGACAGTACTTTTAGTCGATGAATGAATGATTATCATATCCATTATCTATTTGATCAAGAAATGATGGAAAATTGTACGGTTAAATGAACATTACGATAGTGTATTCTATCAGTAATGGAATTAACTTCATAGGAAGTGTTGAGAAATGCGACTTCAAAGCAAACTTACCTTATATAATACATAGCGATCGGGTGAAGGGTAGCAGCACTGTGTGTGTCGAGTTTTTCCATGGTACCATGAGAATGGATTTGCAGATATGTATGCTATAGTTCACCAAAATTGAGAACTACAACTACGTCTGAACACGTGTTACGTCAGAAAATCCATAACCTCGGGCCCTGATAGATGACAATTTTCAAACTTCGCGGTAATCATGACATCATCCATTTAAATTTATAATTGTTATATATTGTTTGTTGTGGAGAGTTAATATATACGAAATTGTGCATTAGATTATGCCTATTTAGTAAATACTTTAGTTCAATAGGACCAGAAGGGTAAGCCAAATTCATCACGAAGTGAACATGATCTCCAGTACACATACGTTCCGTGAACATTGGAGATTCATTAGTAGGCGCCTGAACAACGCTCTATTCTCAATATACATTTAATCAATATTATGGGACAACTGGAAGGTACCGTCTTCTACACGAATGTGTATTCAAGTAGTAATTTAGTTATTACCTGGTCGGCGTTTTAACTAACACAGGCTGAATTCTAGTTGTTGTATTTCTTCAACATATCACGAGAGCCTTTAGCAGTTATATTAGTTTACTCATTATCACAAGTTTTAAATAGCAAGCTAATGAGCATTGAATTTAACGCCACACTATCTTTATCATAAAACAGACAAGATTTAACCTAAGGAGTGGTATTAAATTGAAGATTTATGGAATTAAAAAGTCACTGATTGCACAACTATTGATAGAAATTATTTACTTCTTTAATTTTATGTTAAAATCAAGCTAGAACTTCTGAGGATTAAGGATTTTTAAAAGAATGAAGAACGACTGGAAATGAGCCTATGTTAGATACAACACGGAGCAGCTAATTTTGACTAAGGATTTTGGTTTTCCTTTGAAGCGACCTGGGAAATCCACCTGATTTTGTGTAGGGCTTCGATAAAATGTGTTCAGCTGTTACGGAAACGTTCTCTTAAATGCGAGCTGTGTTGAATATAAAATGCAATAACCTGTAACACGTCAACTTTGTTCTTGTAGGATAACAACAATAGCTTAGGAAGTCGTCAACTTATCAGTTGTCCCAAGGTAGGAGAAAAATACAACTGCGAAAAATCGTGATGTCGAAATACAACTAGTCATACACAATTAAGTTTTGTAGTACAAAAATACGTCGTATGCAAGGATCGGATTAAGCTCGTCAAATTTTTCGATTCCAAGCCCATCTCAAAATGTCTAGAATTGTCTTCCGAATTTTTTTGTCCTTTTCTAACAGCATTAACTACCAAGTGTAGTTATGTAATAAATAAAAGAGGTAATAACTACGAGGAAGCTTTTCTATCGATGTCGTAATGTCTATTAGTTTACTTGGCCTAGTTCATATTTATGAGGAGTAAATGTGGCAATGTTTCCATGTAGCTGAGATCTGTCGTTCCAGAGAGCTAGATCCTCCCTATTCAAAACCATTGTTTCTCCCACTATTTTCGTTTTTCTCTTCTTTAATCATCATGGAAACATTACCATAAATTTAATAGTAATGTGGAAGTGAAACAGCCGTATATTAGGCTTCTGCAATACAATTCAGTCTGTTTTAAACAATACACATTGAGCGACAGGGATTGAAATAATTACCTTGCCACTGTTGTGCGAAAAAAGGTGTCTACACCAGCGCTCAACGCCAAGCACATCCGACCAATAATTTGACAATTATTAAGTCATGTGGTAAATTTATTTTCAACTGTTTCATCTATGCTTACAGGTAGATCTCTGAAGCATAACCGCCATTTCGTTAGATAAGCATCAGTCATATATGTTTGTATTTGTATTCACCTGGACACTCATCGAAGTGAAATTACAGTGATCTAATGAAACCTGATGATTTACTCATGTGTATAGGAGATGGTACCGTCCAATTATCACACATTCCTCACCCAAATATATAGTGGTTAAAGGGCGTAATACCGGCTCTTACTGATAAGTCACCAGTAAGCCCGAAACGAATGTGCACGAGATTATACAATCCATTCATGCCGGCTTTGGTTTTTCGTTCTGGTCATATTTGAACTTATTTGCTATTAGGTGCGCAACACTTGATTCCCCATTGCATATATTCATTAGTTCTCCGTCACAAACAGTATCTAAACCTGATGATTCACTAGATAACGTACATCATGCCTGTGTGTGCTTTTGTTTAGGACTGAAAGTAATCGGTTACATATAATTAACTGCACGTGTACATTCATCCAAGTGAAACTAAAATAATTATTGTCAATTCCACTCTGCACACGTCAGATCTATTTTTCCAGATAAGGAATGGGCAAGAAAAAGTGAAAAAACTGGTCACAATTTTTTCAAGCAAACTAATAAAATAAAGTTTAGATAACATATTAACATAAAATAAGTAACAGGTCATAAAAGAAATTCGAATATTACCCACTAAAATAGATTACAGTATTAGTGTAAATAAATTGTGTTGTATAGGCGTAATATTTTATGAAAATGTGTTACACTACATAAGGATCTTAATTTAATAGATACAGTAAGATAACGTGTAATAAAGAGTGAAATTAAAAGATAATCATAAAATTAATTATGAGATATTTAATTAATCATCTCCCTCCATATTTAAACTAATGTTAATCCAAAGTTTTTAATCATTTACTTGAAGGAGTTGTCGATTCTGGTTCGTGCAGCCTACGCTTCCTTTCATTGTTTAGTGCTGTATTTCAATGGAGCCCAGTGATTTTTCTAAGGCTGTTCCATTCATTGTCAGCTTTCGATTTAATTTCTATGAACTCTCTTGACAATCTTGTTGATCTGTTACGACCAACTATTGCTACGCGTCTACAATTGTCCCAGTTAATTGTATGCTATGTTTCTACTGTATGATGTGCAAAATTTGAACTATGGAAACGCGTCTTCTGTTTTTACCTCAATTGGACGCACGGTTTTGCCAACATACATGACGTTAAAGTCTGCTGATTTCGTCTTTATTGGTTAGGTCTTTAATGTGGATTCCCTCATAATTTACCATATGTGTGCCGTTCATTTTTGCAGACATAATAAATTTTCTAATCTGTCAGAAGCCATTTTATTCAACTCAACACAGATGCTATATTTTTAATCAATTATTTATTAGAGTTTGCTTGTATAAAAGGCTTCAATTTATTTTTCCAATGCAAATATTTTTTATTTTATATTTAATTCTGCTGCTCGAAGGCTGCTTCAATCATTGTACTGACGGCTTCATCTTAATTCATGCACTTCTGCAAGGACTTCCAGCTGTATTTATTTCAGCCCCAGTTAGGACACTAGCAGCATTCTCATTCTCCAAGTTGGCTATCGCTACATCCTCCCCCCACTCATGAGTCAGATTTGGCACACTAACAATCAAGTGCGAAAGCTCGTGGTCCTCCGGACATGCTAACGAAAACCGTATTGTGCACTAAGTCTACCCTTTCCACACGATACGGACCATCATTTCCAGCATGTAGTGCTATGGGCTCGACCTTTGCGACCATGATATAGTCGCCGACCATTGGACGAGTGCATGTACGTCGTCTTACATAGGCTTGTCGCTGTGTGGCGCTCACATATTTAGTTAGCTGTTTTAGTCGCTACTGAATATCCGCTATGTTGTAGCGCTCATGGAATCCTGGGATTATGGGTTCACCTGACAGTCTAATATGACCTCCATAGACCAGAGTTGTTGGAGCGAATCCTGTAGCTGTTGGAACTGTAAACGCATGGCCCGTTCGAAAAAATGTACTTTTTTTTCCAGGATCCACGGGCATCCTGGAACCACCATCACTGTACCTCTTTCATCGTCCGATATGCTCCCTCAGTCGTCACATTGTTCTGCGAATGATTAGTAGCTGTGCAGGAATGTTTTATTTCAAGGTCCTTGCAACACTTTTTAAAATCGCTCGACTCGAACTGTGTACCATGGTCGGTAACTATAACTTGTGATGCACCAAATTGACCGAGCCAACGCTCTTTTAGGCACTTTGTAATCTTCTCTGTTGTGATTTTCTTCGGTGGTACAAGCTCGACCCATCGGATAAACTTATCAACCATGGAAAATACATAGGCTATCCCGCCACGAGCCACCGGCGGTGGAACTACTTGGTCAATATCCAGAAATTGGTTCCGTGTAACGGCATTGAAAGTAATCTGGGTAACCTCTTTTCTTTTTTGTGGTTTACAACGCTGACATGTAGTATACTGTTAAAAATAGCTAAGAAGTTCTTTAGACT
Source organism: Eudiplozoon nipponicum (assembly GCA_029291075.1). Classification (NCBI taxonomy): domain Eukaryota; kingdom Metazoa; phylum Platyhelminthes; class Monogenea; order Mazocraeidea; family Diplozoidae; genus Eudiplozoon; species Eudiplozoon nipponicum. The sequence continues at coordinate 250 of JAQBSW010005753.1, read as the reverse complement.
TGCTAGGCCAAACAATCGCGAAAGCAATGTCTCAACGAGGCGCCTCGCGCCGGAATGCTACAAAGTTTCATGCCAAAAGGCCATCAATTTTGTTCGTATAGACTCCTACACAAACAAGTGCACTGTCTGCTCTTCTTTCCCCAAAAAACGGCCAATTTTAAGGCCATACGCTTTATACGGTGCGGACACTACTGATTGAATATCCAGACATGTAGCTTCATTTAAATACTGTTTGTTGCGAAGAGCTAAT